>LLEY01000201.1:0-100520 GCA_001414485.1 Calycina herbarum | reverse complement strand
CACCTTATCAGAGAAGTCCCACTGCAGCAAATTAGTATACGTTTTGATAAAACTTGCTCCCGACTAAGAAAGGAATATCAAAAAGGGGGACAAAGGGAAAAGTTGCATACGACGGTAATTCCTACACAGTTCTCTACCGCTACACAAGCTGCAACGGTATTTTGATAATCGACACTCTGCTGAGTGTTAAGTGCTGCGGTACTTGGGAGGGTCATCCGGATGTCTAGCTCTGTGATCGCCACTTCAACCCCGAGAGTTGTAAAAGATTCCAAATTGGCTACTTGGACAGCCATGGAAGGGGTAGCGCCCACGATAAAATGCGACTGAAATCCCACACCATCAATCTTCGTACCAGAGGCTTTCAAACTCTTGACGATATTCAATGCCCCAGTTGTCTTTTTCCCTGGGCTCTCGATGCTGAAATCATTGTAGTATAATTTGACATCCGGATCGGCAGCCGCAGCCGCATCGAAAGCAATCTTGATATATGCTTCTCCAATCGTGGTAAAAAAAACCGACTTTCGAAATGTGCCATCCGCTTCGAGCGCTTCATTGACCACATCCCAAGAATAGCACTGCCCTTTATAATGTGTCACCGTCTTCGTGACGTGGTTTTCCAGAGCGGCTGTGAGGGTTTCATTCGTCCATGTGCCATTCTGTACCCAGGTTGGGAGTTGCTGAAACCAGACCAACGTATGACATCTCAACAATTGGGTGTTTTTCTTCGCCAATGCCGTGATCACGTCTCCCTTTTCGAATGTAAAAGTGTTGGGACTGGGCTCGATGGAATCCCATTTTTGCGTGTTCCCAGGCGTAATCTGACCGAATTCAGTGGTATTCGAGAGGGCAGAAACCAGTGCCGCGTCCGTCAATTCCACGTTGTCTGTGGCCGTTCCGAGATATTTCAGACCCTGTCGAATGGTCAGCACAGGATTTCTTCTATTTCCTCGACGCGGGAGAGACCTACAGCAGCCAATGCGAGAGTATTAAGTTGGGCTTGCGCCACTGGTAAAAAGAATGGGAGAAGAGAAGAGAAATACATCGTAAAAGACAGAAAATCGCACAAAATCGCTGGAGAATGAGAGGAAAAAGAGAGAAAAGAAAATAAAACCCAAGTATGCCGGCAGTCAATGGCAGCTCATATACCTACCTGCCCACACATCCTACTTCTTGATGTCTTTGCCGACTCAGATGGAACAATGCCATCGTTTTCCCCGGATTGCCAGTCTCGGACAGACGACCGGCGACACCTGCTGGTTCGAGAGCCGCCTTGCTCTTCCTGTCGGCACTGTAATCAGCCATAGCATGAAGATATACAACGTGGATATGGTTCGGTAGCGATTGGCATAGTGGTTGGCATTGATGTGGTTGGAATGATCGACGTTAGGTTTAACTTCGAGGGGCCAACCTGGGACGCTATTCGAGACGATAGGAAGAGCGCCAAGAGTTTGCTTCCCCAACCACCTCTCTTCTCTACTCTGCTGCACTCTGGTCGATATGGGCTAACTTACCATTCTGCGGTGCTATTTCTTCATCTCTCCTTATTTGTTAGTGTTATTCTATATGCGTTGCCTTTTACTGTTGATTTGCAAGCCTTCTTCCTGGTAAGAGAAGTGGGCATGCTCTCCTGCACCTATATTACTTTTAATTGTTCGAAATCGTCTAGAATAATCAGAAGTATTATTCCAGAAGGGTAAGGAGGGTGAGAAAGTTCTTTCCTCGATTCTCCGAAAGCGGCTGAAACAATGTTTACAATTGTACGAGAATGGTTGCATAACAAGATAGAAGGGAGCCGGAGAGTAATGACCGGGCGTCTTACCCTTTCCGTTGGCCGTTCCATGAAGAAACTCCCTTCTCCGAGTTACTCTTTTGGTACACTGCCACTATTCAAAGTGGCGGAGAACTGCATATCTATCAAGTATCAGGGCGTTGAAGCTATGCTCTTTTGATTTCACCTCCTCGGCTCATCCTCCCCCAAGATACTTCTATCGTAACACCATCGAGAAACGTATTCTGCAGCTTTCAGCTCTGATTGGTTTCACGGTGGTGTGTCGATGCATCGCAACTTTGAAGATTTGGAGGAGTGACAGCCCTTTAGGTTATTAGGTCGTATAGTAACTGCTTTACAATCAAGAGAGTCTCCTGCTGTAAGAGCGTGCTACGGCTTCCAGCATGCCCTCATTCCAAATCCAGAAAGTGGCAGTGTTGAAGTTCGCAGTTTTTGTGCAGCAGAGTAATGGAAATATGTTACCAGCGATCTCGCACTACATATGGTTGTTCCATTGGCCTGCCAATAAATTGAGTGTGGTAGGCGTGTGCAGCCTTATGTTCTAATTAGAGGAGGTTTTTGCGGGGTGGTGTGCCACAGCTTATCCAACAGTTGCATCCATCAACCCCCTTACCAACCCAAAATCTATGGGGTGTAAGGCCCGTTGTAAAGGCATGTTCTTCGTGTCCCACCCCCCCCCCCTTTCGCCTCCTTCTCCATAACTGCTACCTGGATACGTCTCGTTTGTTATATTTGCAAACTTCTGAAGCCCACTCTTCCGGTTCTTCATCGAATTTCTTTTCTTCGATATCATGTCAACTCGGAGGCCGAAAGCATTGACATATCGGGTGGAAAATATACCACCCGGTACGTCGAAGGAGAGCCTCATCAAGGACTATTTCAATCGAGAGGATCAGAATTTTCTTCAGGTTAAATCTCTCGTTCCATCGGTTGACGTAGTAGAAGGAGTTGAAGGGTAACATACCGCGACTTTGCTATTCCGCCAACAGAAACCTGCACCAGATGGCCCAAGACTTCACGACGGTTCAATCTCAATCGATAAATATTTCCGGGGATTCACACGACTCTATGTTCCGCCAAAAGAGAAAGGACCCATTGTTGCGGAGTAAGCTGTCCCTGCCTAGAAGTAACATACATTTCTAACTACCCAGCATTATTGCCGTGACTGGACTCGCTGGCCACGCGTTTGGCTCATGGGCAATGGGAGAACAGAAAATGTGGCTGCGAGACGATATTCCCAGAGACGCACCAAGCGCAAGGATAATGTCCTATGGTTATCTTTCAAATCTACAGGATGGTACAACTTGCAATAGCATCCAAGATCACTCTTTGAAATTTCTCCGCGGGTTGATCGACTTGCGAGAAGAATGCCAGGTAAGAGCACAGCGCATATTTACTAAAGGAGTAACCCGAGCTAATTTACATCCAAGTGCGAGAGCAGGTAGGGACTCCACAGATGATAGTGATACTCAATTACTTATTTTTCGAGGCCTATCATTTATATCGGGCATAGCATAGGCTGTTTGATAATCAAGAAGGTATTTTATGATGCGCAAACCTTCCACCGAAGTAACTAACCCCGCAAAAGGCCTTGATGGATGCTATAAACGTTATCGAGTAAGCTGTTTCCTTTAAATGCCCGAAAGAATTAACTAAATGACGGCGGCTTATACCAGTAAAGGACCAAATCCCGCCTACCTGTTAGATGCATAATCTTCTTGGCTGCTCCCCACCGAGGGCTTAACATCGCAGCACTTCAAACTTTAGTCAAAGGAGAGCCACCCGAAGTTCTGATCAATGAGCTAGATCCTAACTCGACAACTTTAGCCGCGTTGAACGAACCATTCTCCCAATTCACGGAAAACATCAACATACTGACTTTCTACGAGAACAAACTGACGAAGACAGTAATAGAGGTATGGGATCTGATCCATCCGAAAACCTGTCACTGATCTATTTTGCAGGTTGAAAAGGGCGTATGGAAACGAGAAGGACCGCCAGCTATGATGGTCGCTGCTCATTCAGCTCAACTATTCACAAAAACAGAGAGAAGAGTAGCAGCAGACAGTGACCATTCTCAAATTGCCAAAGTTCGCAAAGGACAAGAGGGAATATACATGCACATAAAATCCGCAATCAAGCACGGTCTTTTAAGTACAGCAGGACTTGTGGCCGGCGCCGAGGACACTACTATCAGAGATTTGTCACTCAATGCAAAGGTACGAGCTAATTGGGTGTCGAATTGAACCAGAAAATGACTAATAAAATCTAGAATCGAGATCCTTTTACATACCCTGGATCACCGCATTCTACACTATCGAACGATTCTGACGATACTGCTGTCGATAGCCATCTATCCCTACCCAGGGACAGGTCTTGTAGTTGCTCAGAGTATTGCCCCTCACCAGCGATGAGCAGAGACACGGCTACTTTCGAAACCACGAGTTCTATTCAACACGCTATAAATACGAATGATGGGCACTCTCCTGGTCACGACGGCAAGCCAGTCGAGAAGATCAATTGGAACAACAAAGAATTGGACGACATGATCGTCGCATTCAACGAGTTTATACTTGACAAGGCCGATGCTGCAGCAGATCACGTTTATGGGGCATGCTGCAGTTGTGGGAAAGAGTTGAAGGCCTCGGGTTATCATTTCGCTTGTCCTAAGGAATGCGAGAAATCCAGATATATTTGCTCTCGTTGCCAGGCCAAAATTGCAACTTGCATAGAGTGTTGGCAAGCTAGCTCTGGGAAAGGATCCAGTCAGTTTCAACAGCGGGTGGAGTATGCAACGGGACACTCATTCACGTATACGGACATACCTCCTGCTATCATGGAAGAAGATTACATCTTAGTTCGCTGCTTGAAAAATAGAGATACTCCCGGTACCACAGAACATGCAAGGAACAGGAAGCTTCTCGATGCCCATGGTTATCTAGGATACACGCCACTTCACATTGCCGCATTTTTTGGTTACGAAGAAGGCGTCAATTTATTGCTCGATCGGGGGGCTCTCTTGAATTCGAGACAATACGAGAACCTCACCCCTCTTGTCATAGCAATTCAGATGAACCAGACTGGAATTGTCAAACTCCTTATTGACTACGGCGCAGACGTTAAGTCGTTGGTTGGTCAACCAGAACAAGCCCCGACGCTCACTGCTTTACACTTCGCGGCGACCCTAGGGTTTTGGCACATGATTGCAATTCTGCTGAAACATAAAGACTCCATGGAAATGCTCAATGCAACAAGCGTTGGAGGAACTCCTCTTCAACTGGCTGGGTACTCCAAAAGCCTTGCGTGTACTAAAATCCTTCTCGAGGCTGGAGCCAATCCAAATACCACGTACCCAGAAGACAAAATACCTCCGCTCGCCCAAGCAGTCTTATACAACGATCCAGATATTGTCCGCTGTCTACTCACATTCAAACCTAGGATTCATACCTCCACTGTGAGCCACGCAATATTAGAGGACCGCCTCGAAATATTTGAAATGCTAGTCAAGCAATGCGGCAATGTCGACCAAAGGGATTCTTCTGGGAGGACACCTTTGATATATGCAGCCGAGTGTGGAAGAGGCGGGATGTGTGAAATATTACTTGATCTTGGCGCTGAAGTGGACGAGGAAATCAGTGAAGGAAAACTACGAATGGGCTTCAATGCTCTTGCCGTTGCTGCTGCATTCGGACATCTCGACGTTGTCGAGCTCTTGATCAAAAGAGACGCCAATTGTTTCCCACCATATGTTTTCAAGAACAAGTGGAAGAATCTTAATTCCCACTTTCATGAGTCGGTGTCGAAGGCAAATCGAAAGAAATTCATGTTGAAGATTCGGAAGTTCAAGTACGAAAGTTGGAGTTAGGGGATTTCACACCTTTATTGGCGTTCTAAGGGTTCCTAGGATTGTTGGTAGTTTTGCAAGCTTAATTCAATTGGTCAATCTCTGCGTGAAAGTATTCATTGCCGTCCACGGGTCTTAGGCAGCTATGGTATATCTAAGCGAATTTTGTTTGTCAAGGTGAGGTTTTAAGATAGCTATTTCTTTCTATAATAGGCCAATTGCCTCTCCTAGACCCTGAATATGCATGTGCTAGGCCCTATATACATCCTGTATCTTGGGGTAGCATTAGGCACCCCGCCTAATTCACGTGATAACAATTGTCGAACATTTACCTTCCAGGCAGCAGTCCGGAGAACCAATTCATCTCTCATGGAATTGGAAGCCGGAAGATAAATCAACATCTTCTTCCGTTGGCGCCCTTCTACATCGAGCGGGAATTTCCAATAACAACGTGCATATCGTACTGTTAAATGTTCTCCTGATTTCGAAAAGCATTGATGGCTTCAGCATCCCAACGACAACCGTCAGCTACGGCCCGCCACTCAAATACCTTGCCTTGATTCTGCTAGCACCAAATATGTGGTCTTCATATGGCGATGCAGAATGATACAGCGTGGACCCCGAAAACCATCCCTACCTGCATTGGTGCAATCTATCACTTATTGGGGCTTCATTACAGCTTGTTCTCCACTTCTAGCAAGTTTGATATTGTTACACATCAACCTACATGATACCAATGCAAGGGCGGTGTTGTAGGGTTGAAGCTGTTCAGTTATTTCTATGTCATGTATTTCTTTTCCGGCCCCATATCCTCAACTGACATGCCTAGATTAAATATCAAGTCAAATCACGTTGCTCAGATTTGCTCCAAAAACAAACAAAAAAACACTCTTATCAAATCAAACTTATCGGTGGATAGTCGAAGTTTAAAGTGTTCCCAGTATCTCGTTCAAGTTGAGATTGAAAACGTGGACATTCCCACTCTCGCTGCATGAGATGCCGAAGACAGGGAATCCCAAAGATGGAAGCCTACTGTTCTTTATAATGTGGCGGAAACCAAAGTTGGTAGAAGACCCGGACATGAAAACTTCTAACATTTTCATACGATGGGTTGATGTCGTTCAAATAGCCTACCGGCTCGGCATCTGGCTAAAACGAATAGATGAAAACTCGTTACATCCACCCCTATGATTCGCCGAATTTTCTATTTTAAGCTGTCAAAATCCACAATGGCTTTTTACTTTAATCAACCTTATTCGTTTTGTCTCATTTGGTTTATTGCAGTTATGGTTGCCTTGATTGCGTTTGGTACTCTGTATATTGCACGCATCTGTTTTCCATGGCCACCCAAGAAATTTCGGCTCTATCTCGACTCGTATCGTTATCGTGGCGTCCGGAAGATCACCAGACCCTTCAGTTATGATGATTTCAATTTGTACAAAAAGGCAGCAGTAGTCCTTGATAATTGACTTGGGACCAGAACGCTTAAGACCAAATTCCAGAGCGACCATCTCAATCACATGGTAAGTTTCAATCCACCTTGGCGAAGAAAGAAAGCTAATATCAAAAACAGAATATGCGGTCCATAATCTCCATCCTGCCAGCTCTCGCGGCTCTGTGCCATGGAGCAGCCTTGCCACGGATCGTTCAAGCGAGGGAGCCTCAAATCATCGAAACGATTACGCGTGGTGGTGATCCGATTATTACAGCTATCGAGACTCAACTTCCCGGAATCACGTTGCGAGAAGCTCAACCCCAGGTACTAGGCCCTGATCCTACTCGAACTGTGATTGTCAGCCCTACCCCTCCATCTTGGCCACCATTTCCTCCTTTTCCACATCCAACATGGCCACCAAAACCTTCACACAAACCATCAACCACACAAGAACCAACAACATGGCTGACCTACACCTACCCTGCTCCTCAACCAACAAGAACAACTCCTGTTTTGACGGTACCGATTGACAAGCGAGATCCTCAGATTCTTGGTCCATGGCCAACTCGAAGTGTGGGACAATATCCAACTAATGGAAATCCAGTCCCGGAATCGACAGTTGAATCCCCAACAACCTCAACGACAATAACCGATTTGCCATATACTCCAATACCGACAACCGAATCCGACGCAGGTACCACAACTTGCATAACGGATCCATATCCAACTCCAGACCCAGAGCCAACAGGAAGTAGATCTACAAGCTATGGCGGCGCAGATACCACACGCACAATTCCAGTTATTACCGTGCCGATTTCAGACTTGCCAGGTTTCCCAGGCTCACCACCTGTATTGACTGTCCCCATCGAAGAAAGAGACTATACCAGAACAATTATCTGGGGAAATCCGGGTATCACACGTACCCTCCCACCCATCGTCGTTCCAATCACAGCTCGAAATGCAGAATACACCCGATCAGTTATTTGGGGAAATCCCGGCCAGACACGTACAGTCCCAATCTTCACAGTTCCACTTAACAAGAGACAAACACTTGGCCCGGATCCAACTCGTACTGTTATTATTGGACCGACTCCCGATCCTCCTCTTCCACTAACCACCACGAGTAAACCATCGTCCACAAAGCCAACTACCAAGACCACTGCTAAGCCAACGACAACTTCCAAACCAACTAGTAAACCAACTTCAGTCACGTCAACTAAAAAACCAACCACCACCTCAACATCAAAAACATGGACCACCAAACCCCACTCACCATGGCCAACATATTACTCTGACCCCTATGATGAGGACGAAGACGACGACGACGACACCATTGAAGCACGTCAAGAACTCGGTGGTATCCCAGCCCACACCGTAGTATGGCCAACTAATATCCCTCGTCCAACAAACATCCCAGTCTTCACTGTCCCCGCTAAGAGACAGGAATTCCCACCTGGAGGTTATCCTACAAGGACTGTGATTTCTTGGGGTGGGTATCCACCGAGACCTACGGTTTGGCCGCCCATTGAGGTTCCTCCTTTTGGTGTAGCAGAGCGAGATGTTGTGGAAAGGGATGTGGATGAAAGCGTAGCGGAGCAGGTTAGACGACGGGTTGAGGGGGCTGAGAGGAGGAGACAGGAAATGGGGGCTCCTACGAGGACTATTGTTTTTGATGGATGAGCAGCGGTTTAAACAAGCAAGGAAAACTTCGCTATGTAAGCGAGGGAAAGGGGAGCGGAGTGAAATGAGGGGTTTTCTTCTTTGTTGTTTTCGTTGGATGGGTGTAGGGTGCGGATACCTTGTATTTATTTGTTTACCTATCTTTTGCCGCAAAAGAAGAGATTTTTGATTGACTTTCTCCCAAAACGGTGTAAAGTAAAATGCATGATCCAATCCCAATTCCCACAGAACTCCCCAAAGAGTCAATACATAGCCCAGCCCCCACTAGCACTAACACATTGTCCCGTAACCCATCCACTATCACTCCCCGCCAACCATGCAACAATTTTAGCAACCTCCTCCACATTCCCCAGTCTTTTCTCAACAGCTGTATCGCTCTTTTGTTTCTCCACGATTTCTTTCGGGATATTATCCAACATCTCAGATTGTACAGGCCCCGGATTAACACAATTCACCGTCGTCCCATTTCCTCCCAACTCAGCAGCCCAGCACCTAGTAAGTCCTTCGAGCGCGGCTTTTGAAGAACAATATAATCCCAGATTTGGAAATCCTGCTCGTGAACCGACGGAGGAGATGTTGATTATTCTTCCTTTGGGTTGGAGATAGGGAAGTATGGCTTGTGTGAGGAGGATGGGGGCTAGGACGTTGAGATGATAGACTTTGTTGAAGTCTTCGACCTCGATTTCTGAGAGGGGCTTGACGACTTCTGTTCCGGCGTTGTTGACCAAGATGCCTATTTTGAGATCTTGGTTATTTTTAGCTCGCCAGTTCTTCATTTCTGAGATTATTTTTGTTGGAGCTGTGGGATCGGTAAGGTCCACGCGAACCGCGAGAGTTGAAGGTTTATGTGGAAGATCTTGGATTTGGGAAATCAGGGTGTCGACGAGAGGGGTGCTGGAGGGGGAGGTGTAGGTTATTACTACATCTGCTCCCCGCTTGGCGAATTCGAGGGCCATTCCGGCACCGAGACCTCGAGATGAGCCTGTGATGATGGCTGTTTCTCCTTTCAAGGGTAGAAGATCCATTGTGTTGGGTTTATTGGGGTTTCCGGGGTTTCCGGGGTGTGAAGTTAGAGGAATTAGCTGGTCTGATCTTTGAGGACAAGATTGATGGATTGTTGGGGAGAAAGAATCATAGTAATAAGTTGCATGGTCACTTATCTTTATATCCTTCGAAGACTCGCAAAGCCTGAATTAAGAAGGGCGTTTCAGTTATTTCCGATACAAAATTTCGGAGATAAGGTCTGGTTCGGCGATGAGGATATAGTTCTCGCAGTTCACGTAAAACCTGCAGATTATGGCCAAGAGCGTATTTGTTGTTTGGAGCCAGTTAGATTTCGTGCTTCAGGCTGCTAGAAATTCGGATCATTGATAATCTTGATAGTTGAGATACCTAGGTGAGTAATTGGACCAAATTTTACTTCACATTGATATTCACAAAAACCATTTACATTCATTTTGTAATTCTTATTAGCAATCTAGTACACCATTAATTCACATAAAAAGGAGGACCCCGGAGTTTCTACAATGTGCAAGCTTGACAACTTGTAGAGGTGACCTACTAACAGCACCAGCCTCGAAAACTTGAAAGTAAATTTGGTATAGGTTACCCAGGACTAGCACGGATTCGGAGAGTCATGAATATTCATGGATAGCCTAGGAACAGACTAAACAGTGAATTCAAAGTAGCTCAGCGTTTCGTAGATTCCTTGAAAAGTATGGCTATGTATAGGTAACCTACGAATAGTTTGCTTTTGCCTATCTATAGATTATCTACCAAACACCAGTTCAAAAACTTGATAGTACAGCTATTTGTGGGTGACCTAGAAATAGCACCGATTTGGGGAGTTACTTTTCATAGCCTAGTAATTTAACTTAATTATAAGCAAAGAATTCAATAAACAATTATATATCACCTATGCTTAGAGGCCTGAATTATCCGAGATTTTTATATAATTTGAGAAAAAGCCTAGTCTTTCATTATAAATTTATAATCAACAAAATATAAGACTAGAAAATACCTAGGAATTAAGTGAGAAATAACTTCTGCCATTGTTTTCGCGGAACAAATTTTTGCGTAACCTCACCTTTTCGGCCCCAAAACCCCTGTCGAGTAAGCCAAGACGAGTTTTGGGGGCCAAACAGAAAGCTACGAGTAAGCCATCAACTATCCAGTAAATTGTGAAATAGACTTAGGGCTAAAACAAGGAGCGAGTAAGCTATCGAACGCCGAGAAAGGCAACAGTAGGTGTAAATGTAGTATCATCATAAGCAAACCATTTGAAGGTTAGTGATAGAGTTTAAGAAGCGGAGAAAAATATAAGTCATAGAAGCGCCCCTTCTTTTGGAATTTGCATTGAAAAAGAGAAGAAATCGTATCGTGGAGAGGGAGACAAGAACTTAAATTTATTAGGCTGTAGCCGTCGTACTCTACCAGGTCCCAGCCTTGAGGTGAAGCCTGTGACCAGGCTATAAGGTCGCTCCTTCCTTCTCACCCCTCGACCTTAACATCTCGCCAAATTCCTGTTAAAAGAAAGAAGCTCAAGGAAAAGGGGAAGGCGCGACTCCCGTCCGCGCACCCAAGGTCTAAACAAAAAATCTGAATGTCTTGAGACACCCACAAGATGTGGGAAAGAAAAAATGTTATTCAATTGAGAAAAAAGGCAACTACGAATAAAAATATTAAAATTTACCAATCCGGGGCTGCTCTTTCCCCCACATCGACCAAGACATCGTCTCACGATAACAAGAGAAGGCACGACCTCTAATCCGCGTCTAGAATATATAAACCCCTTCCTCGCTTTTACGCCCGTTACAAATCTCCCGGGGAGCCAAAACACAACACAATCGTCTGAGTTTAACTAGTAGAAAAGTACGGAGCAAAGCTGCAATAATAAGCAGATGATAGATGCGAGTAGAAAAATGTAACTAATGGAATGGCAATGTGGAATTCATACCCTCGAAGGCAAGAATAGTCTCGCCCTTCTTTAGATACCGCATCAAAACAACCAAAAACTCTCATTGGTGCTTGGTTATAGTTTTGAGGTCGAGATCGTTTCTTCCACAAATTGTCTCATGAGTGCATCCAGGTCGTCAAGTGACGGGATCTGAAATCGCTCCTTCCCTCAATCCTCGACCTTGCCACTTGGTTGCAAACGAAAAGGGAAGGGGCGACCGTACCAGGCCCGGAATAAGGCAGCGGAACCTTGAGCAATTGTCTGGTGACCATGCAGAAGTTATCGGGACTTTTTGGGGGGGGGGAGAAAAGGGAACTCTCCTTGCTCTCCAACGTGGTGATCGTTGGTCGTGCGACACAATTTGCTGCTTGGTTGGAGAGAGGATAGGCTGACGGCAATCGGACCAAGCTCAGATAATTGCATACGTCGACTCCATCGATGTGCAAAAAGAGAGAACACAGACACCAGTAACAAGTAGACATGGGTATCATTCCACCTAGCAATATCAAAACACCACCAAGTAGCAAAACCCTCTCAACCACCCCCAAGATACCTCTCCACATCCTCATTCTGATAAAACATGTTCCTCAACCTCTCCGTCTTCCTCTTATCCTTCTCATACATCTTCTTCACCTTCCCCGCATCCAATTTCTCGACCTTCTCTTTCTTCCTCCTCTCCGCTTCTATAGGTAATACCACACCTATCCCGATTTTATCATCTTTCGGTACTGTTTTGATGGGGAATTGTATTCCTTGTCCTGAAGCCCCTAGACCGAGTCGTGAATCTGGATCCCAACCGTAGGAAGAGAGATATGCCAGTCCTTTTCGATTTCTGTCGAGGTGGGATGGGGGGTAGCTGTGTGTAAGACATACTTGATGTGCGATAGAGGCCTCGTGTGGATGTGGTTTGGGGTTTGGAGGAGGCGGATCTGTGTTATCTGTATTGCTTGTTTTGGTAGAATCATCGGGTGCGGGGAGAGATGAGAGGGGGAGGTTGCATATCTCGCAGACTTGGGGCTTCGAAAACTCGTCGTCTCTCGAGGTGCTTGCTCCTCCTGTCCCAACCAGTCCAGAAGCGGGTGAAGCTGCTTCTGTATGCGATAGTTCTGCCGGAAGTACCAACTTGAGATAGAGGTCACTAACAGATTTCGCAGATGTGCTGCTTGTAGGCGTGCTCGTAGTGGCGGTGTTTGATGTTGACGGAACAAACTTGACTCTTTTGCGCTTGATGCCAGCGCCAAATACCCTTTGGTCCTGCAGAGGGATCTCGTAGGTATCGTCGTCAGACATTTTATCACGCGGGACTCGACCGCGCAGAGTTCCAAAGTTGTTGGTAGCAGAATTGGCTTTAGCAGTGAACGATGATCAATTTGGGCCAAAGATAATAAAAGACGCTAAAGATTAAGCTTAAATCTTACCCCAGAAATTCACGCCAAGCCAAAGTGACGGAAGGACGGACTATTTTTAGCCATCCCTTTCCATTTGCGATTATTTACTTGTACTCTGGACAATTTGGAAAACACGAAGGGTCAACGGCTCCTCAACCTCAACCCCAATCCTTCCAAAATGCCGATTCCTTTCCTATCAACGGTTTTCTGGTATGGCGTTCCCGGTATGCCCAGCGGCTGGACGATTCTCTACGGCTTCGTCGCAATTATCGTCATCTCCTTTACAAAATGGGTTTCCATGGGCACAACCAACACATCCGAGAGAAAACTGCATGGGAAGGTGGTCATGATGACAGGAGGAACGTCGGGAATAGGAGCAGCGACGGCTTTGGATCTGGCATCGCGAGGCGCCCAGCTCATACTTCTCGTTCACCAATCGCCCTCGGATATCTTCCTCGTCGATTACATTGACGATCTGCGAGAGCGATCGGGAAACCATATGATATACGCTGAGCAGGTGGACTTGTCATCTCTATGGAGCATACGCAAATTCGCGACAAAATGGATCGATAATGCACCACCTCGCCGACTCGATATGATTGTTTTATGTGCCTCGACTCTTACTCCTCCCGGGAAGGCTCGGATTATGACTGATGAGGGTTTGGAGGAGACGTGGATGGTCAATTACCTCGCCAACTTCCATCTACTCAGCATCCTCAGCCCGGCAATTCGAACACAGCCTCCTGACAGAGATGTGCGGATTATTTTCACCACCTGTTCTTCTTACCTAAACTCGCCTGCGATTGGAGATGGCAGCGATGCCCTAAAAAAGAAGGAATGGTCACCATCGAAAGCGTACGCTCGAAGTAAATACGCGCTGAATGTTTTTGGACATTCATTTTCGAAGCATTTGGAGGCATACAAGCGACCGGATGGAGCACCTACAAATGCGCGGGTTGTGTTTGTTGATCCTGGATATTGCCGTACACCGGGTATGCGGAGATATCTCACACGGGGAACTCTTTGGGGCTTGTCCATCTATTTGGTTCTATGGCAGAGCGTGTGGCTTTTGTTGAAGAGCCCGGAAGGCGGTGCTCAGAGCTTTCTATATGCGGCTATGGAAGCTACCCTTGGTCGCGGCTATGGGGGAAAATTAATCAAGGAATGTCGGGAGATGGTATTTGCAAGAAAGGACATCATGGATGAAAAGATTGCAAAGAAGTTATGGGAGGGGACTGAGAAGCTTATCGAGAGAGTTGAGAGGGAAGAGGCTGTGAAAAGAGCCTTACAAAAGAAGGAACAGGACGCAAAAGAGAAGAAGCAAACAACTGAGAAGGCTGCACCGAAGGCAGATGCGAATGGAAACAGCGACAGCAAGACCACCAAGTCACGCAGGCAGAAGAAGGCGAAATGATTACCCACAAGTATGATCCAAATATGTACGAAGTATTGACATAGCATAGCACCGGAGTTGGAGGCTGAATCATGTTTATCATATCAAAACGAAACCGTAACTACAAGTGAATAACCTCGTATGTTGGTTTCTTGCATCCCATGGAGCGAACGTCCTCATTGAAAAACGAGCTCGCTCTCGGTAACCAATATTGGAAAAGGATAAGTCGCGAATCGAATTGCTGACAGAAGGCTCGTACCGGTAGGTACTTCTCTCCGCCCCCATTTTCATTTATCAATTTCCACCGACGTTTCACAGGCTCAATATATAATTATGTGAGCCGGCTGATACGATGACACAGTAGTCATCATCTCTTTTGTGGGATGGGGCCATTCATCAATTGCTCCTCGTACTCAAGATGCACTCCATACGAGGCAACATAGTCCACAATTCTTGTGGCGTTCAAATCCGTTTCATTTTCCTCGTAGTGTATTTTTGGCCCCGCGGTCACACACAGTCATTGAGAAACACAACCTTCTTTGCCCTTATTCGCCCGGGTAAATTACTCGCAGATTCTGTTTATTGGTTATTGTCGTGTGTGATCGTTGCTGACACGCTCGTGGTCAAGGATGTCGAGTGGCAGCAATGACGAGATCCGAAAGGATTCGACGTAGGCGCAGCTTTTCAGCAGGATCTACTGTGCCCATTCCTTGTACCTCTTTGCGACACCACTTCGCTTTGATCTGAGTCGTATTATGGCCAGACCTGTTCTTTTCAAGTTAAAGAACCTGGCCAACCCGGTCGTGGGCCCAGATCTTTACAAACTTTGAAATTCCCAACGCTCCACCTGTGCGCCATTGCCATTCCTTGTAGCTCCTCCACACTCCCGCCGAACAACAATAGAAACTCCCATTTCGGTGCTCATTTCTCTTATTTACCGCTGTGCCGGATACCTTGTCTGTAGTGATGAAAAGGTCTGGTCTCGCTGTATCTGGGAATGAGTCTTACTGGTCTCCGCGTTTTTTCTAATACTCTTGTCGTTTAGTCGACATATCACACTCGTTTATTTCCTTTTTTCGTCTGGGGTTTGATGTCTCGATTGTCAAGATAAAATTTACTTTTTTCTTTCTTGGATCTCGACATACCAACATATGAGGTATGCCTCAAGAGATCCGAGAAAAACGCCCTTCTTCGGAGTATATCCAAAGTCCCATACCTAGGCGATCCTGGAACCAACATAGCCAGATTGGAGGGAACTCAATACCACAAGACCACTTACCTAGCCCGGTTAACGATGAGGTATCTCCAATTTCTTCACCCATCTCGGCTCAGATATCCCCTTCGGCGCCAGTGAGGGAGTCCCAACGATTCGAGTATCAGAATTTCAGTCCTCAACCACAGCATATTTATACAGAACATGATTTTACAAAAGGGGAAGCAAGGGCTGTTGATCTTTCTTCGCCGGACGTGGTGGTTAGAAAACCAGTTGCAGTGACAATTCGATCGAGGGCTCCGACTCCCAATGATACACCCCCACGAACAGGGCCACCGGGAAACCAGGCACATGAATCGACTGAGCAGTTGGGGAATCTAGGAAACCATGTTGATATTAGGGCCGGATGGAGAAGACCGTCGACGATTGTTCTCGATAAATTGTCCCAATGGTCTGAGATGATTTATGCGGTGGTGTATTTTATTATTCCAATACTCTTTCTTATACTCGCCATAAGTCTTGCAACTCTTCATGGCCAACCCACGGAGGAGAAGAAGAGATGGGGTGCATATCTTAATTGGATGCAGATTGTAAGAAATACTTGTGAAGGCCCCTTTACCTAACCTCGTTTCTAATTAGTCACAGGCTGGCACTTTGTTTCCTATTTTCTTTGCTCTTCTGGTTGGAAGAGCACTTGTCAAAGTAGCTGGATACCTACTGGAACGCGGAACGACTCTCATGAACTTGGAACAGCTCATGGGGAGCCGAACCGTGAGCGGAGCTTTCGATACACAAATACAGCTTCGCTCATTTGACCTCCTCGGGGTGGGCCTCGTTGTATTATTCATCTTCTCTCCCATCGGCAGTCAAGGATTTCTCAGACTTCTGGGAGTAGTTAATACTTCCAAAACCTCTCCCTCGACGGTACCATACTTTACCACTGACACACAATCCCTCTTCGCCCAAGGAAATACCATAGGTTCCGACCCAGTTCAATCATCTATCTTCCGATCTCTATACGCCGCCGCCGTTCTTTCCCCTTCATCCATAAAAACCTCCCCCATGGATCTTTGGACCAACGTAAAAATACCCTTTCAATCCTCTCTGGCACAAGTAAACGGGAGCGACTGGGTAACCATCACCCCAAATGATACCGTACTTTACAGCTCCCTCGTCGGTCTCCCGATCGGGGGATTACAAAACGGAGAAACATCCCTGGAACTAGAGAGTAGCTACATAGAACTAAGCTGCGGCTCTCCAACCCAACAAAACCAACTAGTACAACTCACCCCCTTTTCCCACGATAGCGACGCAAACAGCTCCCCCATCTCCCCGGAAAACGGAACATTCTATGGCGCAAATCCCAGTACTGTGACGAGCACCACAAATACAACATCGACTTGGTCCCTAGGCCTGGATAGATTCATCTCTCCAATGTACAACTCGACAATTTCCATTGCCTCGCCACCGCCGAAATACTGCACATCCACAAATGCTACAACCTCTACGACAGAACAAGCCTACCTCACAGCACCCTGTGCACTCCGTTCCCTTTCACCAGAGCAGGTAGAACCAAGCACCCTCCTCTTTCAATCAACACCCATAAGCTCCTCCTCCACAAACCAAGCTTTCTGCCAAACTCACACAATATACGTACAATCCAAAACCCTCTGTGTTCTCGCAGCAAACACACCCCCAACCTGTCGAGTAACAGCCCAGCGTCACTCCCAGCTTCCCCACGCCCCAGATCAATTAACAGCCCTCGCATTCCCCGAAATCTTCCAAGCCGTATCTCTCGGTTTACCAAGAGCTTTCTCAGCAATGGGAACAAACTCGCACGCCGATCCCTCGATTTCATATCTCGCGAATACAGAAACATCGAGCTTGATACCTAGTACTAGTACGTGGTTTAGCACTACGAATTTGCCCTCCGATCTCTCCGGACTTCCAGGGGATGTTTTGGGTAGGAGACTAGGACAGTTGATAAACACATATTACACGCTCTCGCAAACTTACCCCTCCATCCCACTCGGGCACTCCTCTACCTCTACACGCTCTTCCATCTCTGGTCCTACAGTCCTTGCGAGCGTCACCATCACCGCTGAATTCTGGTCCGTATCTTGGGCTTGGTTTGCCTTCTTATTCCTATCAATCTTGATCATGCTCTTCGCTAGCGTTCTGGGGACAGTACTGCAAAGAAGGAATTTGAATCCTGAAGTTTTGGGGAGTGTTAGTTCGGTTATTCGAGATTCGAAATATGTCGACCTTGAGGTGAGGAGGACGAGGGGAGAGGGAAGCTTGGTTAGTCGGTTGAATGGGGGGATGAGGATAAAGATGGGTGGATTGGGAGAAGGAGAAGGAAGTGCGTTGGTTATCGGCAGGGAGGGGGATGTAGTACAGAGTAGGAAGGCGGGCAAGGAGTTGGTCTGAGAGTTTCAAATTCAAATTGGTTTCTTTTCTGGGGGGAGGGAGTAGGAGTTTTAGGCTTTTGTATATACCCGAAGTGCAGCAGCGATGAGTTTTTCAAAACTCCAGAAATTCTTTTTGAAGAGATATCATTACACGTTATCAATATAATCACATACATTTTAACTTTCCTTTCCTCCCCGTCTCAATTCCTCTATCCCCACGTACCACCTCCACCACCTCTGCCTTGTCTCTTCTGGGCGGATAATCGCCAATCATCCTCAGCAGCAAATTTATTATACAACGGCTGAATTCTCTCAGCCTTCTTCCTCTTACTTAATTTATCCGTCGGAGCAACCTTGAAGAAACTGGGTGCCGCTTCCACCAACCACTTAGGTTCGATAGCCGTGGTACAATGCATGTATTCTTTACTCGTCAGAACAAGTTCATGGTAAATCACCCATTCTGCTTGTTTGCCGAAGAGTGCGGAAGATGGATGGAGATACACAGGAGTTCCTTCGATAAGAGTCTTGTAACCTTCCTGGGGGTCTTTTCTTGCAGAATTGCGGAATAAACCAGCACACAAAGCTTGCCGAACTCTCTGTGTATCGCGACCGCAGGACACGATTTGGTGTTTATAACGTTGCATAATGTTGGCAAGCTGGTCCCGAACATCTTTCGCACGACGCATTTGACGAGCTTGGATGAAGTTCTCAAAACACCAAGGGTTGGCGAATTTGTTCTGTTTCCAGCCGTTATAGACATTAAGCAGGGTGAGATGATCGCCGTGAGGATCGTGGAATTTCGCTTTCTTTTGATCGGCTTGTGTCTGTTTCTCTTTGGGTCGATAAAATGGCGGAGGCATAGACAGCATGGCAACAATAGTCAGAATCTCATCAGAACATTGTAAATCAACCGATGAAATCAAAACCTTTGCGAGTGATGGTTCCATTGGAAAGTCGGCCATTTTCCGACCTAGTCGAGTAAGAAGACCTTCGTCATCCAGAGCTGATAGAGCGTAAAGTTCTTCAAGCGCCGTTAACATGGTATTCGTAGGAGGAGGGTCCATGAAATCAAAATGGAGCAGGTCATTGATCCCCATAGCCTTCAACATCAAAATAGTGACCGACAAATTCTGGCGTTGGATGTCAGGAATCGAAGTAGGTAACATTTCAGATTGGAATGCAGCCTCTGTGTAGAGGCGGAAACACTTTCCAGGACCAGTTCTTCCAGCACGTCCAGCACGCTGTTTGGCCTGGGCTTGAGAAATTGGTGTGATAATAAGTGAATCCATTCCCAATTTTGGATCATAGGCGTTCTGCTTGACAAATCCAGGATCGATGACATAGTAGACATGATCAATGGTAATCGAGGTTTCAGCGATATTGGTGGCAATAACGACTTTCCGACTTCCAGGCGGCGCAGGGTCGAAAATTTTACTTTGCATCTCACTAGGGAGAGCAGAGTATACGGGGAGAATGATGAGTTCCGGGACACTTGGCCCGAGGGCTTTCATACGCTCAAATAAAATCTCACAACTGGTATCGATTTCTTCCTGGCCTGTCAAGAAGAGTAAGATATCTCCAGGAGGTTCTGTCAAGTGTATCTGCATGACGGTAACCAATGCTGCGTCCAAGTAATCCGATTCTGGCTCGCGAGAGTACATAACCTCGACCGGGAATGTACGTCCAGGAATGGAGAAGATAGGACATTCATTAAAGTATGCCGAAAACTTATCGGCATCCAGAGTCGCGGAGGTGACAATGACCTTCATGTCTGGTCGGCGTTTCAAAGTTTTCTTAAGCAACGCAAACAGGACATCCGTAGCAATAGTACGCTCGTGAGCTTCATCCAACATGATAACAGAATATCTCTTTAGATCAGGGTCCATCAGAATCTCACGTTGTAACATGCCGTCAGTCATGTACTTGATTTTCGTAGTAGGCGAAGTGCAATCCTCGAATCGAATAGTGTATCCAACCTCTTGGCCAAGCTCACATCCGACTTCCTCAGATACTCGCTTTGCCACTGACATGGCAGCCACACGACGAGGTTGTGTACAGCCGATCATACCATTGTTCGCAAACCCTGCTTCAGCCAGATACTGGGTCAGTTGCGTTGTTTTACCCGAACCTGTATCTCCAACCACAATCAAAAGTTGATTTGCATGCACAGCCTTGATCAGTTCGCTTCGGAATCGGAAAACTGGGAGGGATTCTCGCTGTTCCTTTATGGTCATATCCGTCCGGCGTCCCAAAGACTGCTCTTTATTTTGAGTTGCCTTTTTCCAGTCCGGAACATCTTCGATTGCTTGCACAGGTTTTATGCTTTTCAGGTCGCTCGCAAACTTTCGTCCTTCCGGGTCTGCCATTGGATCTTGCCAATTGGCTGACAAGTCCACTTTCGCGCCTTCTTCTGTAGCTTTATCCTGGGCTTCTTGTTGTTTCAATTCTCTGCGATCCTTCGCTAGTGTTGCTCCAGCCATAGCTGCTCGGTTCATAGAACCGTCTGGGGCTTTCACAACTCGGATAGGAGAGAGTTCAAGGGACTGTTTGGTTTGTCCAGTGAGAAAAGGTGGTTCTTCTTCTCGTAATTCAATATCCACGTCCTCTTCCAGCTCCATTTCTCCTTCTCCGTTAAGAGCTGCGTTATAATCCTCATCAAGGTCAGGATATTCTGATGCTTTAACAACACCTGAAGCAATGAGTTGTCGAATTTCCCATCGCTCAGGAGATGTCATCCTCTTTTTCGGTTTCCGGGACCTGTTTGACATATCACCCTCGAAAACGATGGCCTTCTCGTCGATCAATCCATATTCGTCTTTTCCTCCACCAAGGCGCTCGTTATTCGCGCCAGATTGTATTCTTTCTTGTGGTGCCATGTCTCTTCCCGTTTCTTGGTCAACATCCTTCATCGAAAGGCCTATCCTCGTGCCTTCGATTTTCAAGACTTTGACTTTAACTGGTTGCCCCCTTGAAACCAGATCTGATGGGTGGTTCACACGTTGGCCCTCAACCAAAGCAGACACATGCACAAGACCATCCACCTTTCCTTTAACTCCATGTATATTGACGAAAGCACCAAAATCTTTGACGCCTGTTACATGGCCATCGTAAACTTTGTATAATATAGGTTCATCGTCAATTTCTGGGACAGGAGGTCTCTTGAATTGGTCGTCCTCTCTCCTTCTCCGACTCGACTTGTGCCCGTTTCTCACCCGTCCAAATTCGTCCTCGTCCTGGTGCACTTTTCTCCTTCTTCTCCGTGTATCGTCTGCAGACCGCGATCGTGACCGTGACCTATATCTCTCCTTCCGGCTGCGACCTCTATCATGGTCTTCTGGACTCCGACTTCGTTTTCGGCTTGGTTTCTCGATCCTGGCTTTTGGTTCAAGTCCTTCTAGGAGGGCCAACGTATCATCGATGGCATCCGTGCCTGGGATTGCGCTTCCATTGGTATCCTCGGGTTCGTCCGTCCACGGCAGCTGTTTGTCGGGCAGCGCAAGTCCTTTAAAGACTTTGGTCTTCTCTTCCGTCTTTCGCGCCCCGTTCTCAGCCTGTCTGCCCTTCCCTCCCTTGTACTTAGGGTGCATAGTCAACACTAAACGATCAATACTCTCAATCAAACTCCGGGGAAAGCCTGCGTCCAATGCATCCAGCTTCTGCTGGAACTCCTCGAGTGATTTACATTCTGCATGTTGCGCAATGAGGAATTCGGCGAGGGTCTTGTCGCCAACTCCTATATGATTTTGTAGTTCGGAGCTCACTTTTGAGACTAACGAGAGGATTTCAAGGGATTCGAGATCGTCCATGATGTTTAATGTTGCGGGCTCGTGGAACCAAACTTAACATTTTAGAAATGCTCTCAAATGCGATGGGATGGCGAGGCTATGTGATCCGTGCACTAGTCAACCTTAAATCGGAATAACATTTTACCGCAGTTGCCTCACTATTTATTTTTAACCAGGTCATTGTACTTAATTAAGTAACCTTATCATCGCCTTCCTAAGGTTTTCTTTTCACCTCCTAGAACTCAAATTTGCTCTAAACTTTTCCTCTTGCTTCCATTATTAAGAGGCTCTCATACAAAACGAACGAGCACCTGCTTGTCTATCAAAGATATCCGAACTGCTCTCAAGCACGACAATTTTGCTCCTCGAAGAAATCCAGCCATGCAAACAACCAACAATCTTCCTGTAGTCATAGCGTTTACTATCAGGTGCAGCGAGCAGGCACATTCTTCGAAGTACATACGTGTATAGTGAAGATCTTACGTGCACCTCCTAGTTCCAATATTAGAATACCTCAAACTTCTCCCATTTCCAAACTCCAACCATTCGTGTTTTCCTTTTCAGAAGTCCAACTACTCACTACAATTTAAAATGAACATCAACGGAGTTGAACCAGTCTCCCCATTGTCTAATGTCAACAAACCTCTAAACTTCACATCTACACACCCAACGATAAATCCAAATGGGAATTCCAGACTCATGAGTTTACCCTACGAAATGCGTGAAAACATCTTCAAATTCTGTGTGACAGACGCCATCAGCCGATCAAAAGATTCCAGGGAAAAAACAAATGAAATTCGTTCAGGCGTGACCAATTTGGCATTGACTTTATGGCCTGAACCATTGGGAGAAACCAAGTTGATTACTAAGGGTATCGGCAGTATCCCTCTTCTATTTACTAACAAGCAAATCTTCGCCGAAGTATCGAAGGTGGTGTACTCGAATCTCTCCGAGATATTGATCAGTCCTCAATACTTCCTCTATATCAACGAACACCCCGACACTTGTGGGGATGAACGAATCCATTCGCAGCTTCAACAAAAAGTAACAAGGATCGCAGATTGGAAGAACGGAATTATCAAGATCCAAATGCCCTCCATAGTGGAAGACCTCCATAGCTTAGGAAAGCACTGGGGAGAAAGATCGCCCAAACTCTCTCACACAACGCATGATTCGTGGGCAATAGCTCCAGGCCTGGAGAGATTCCTCAAAACATTTTCGAACTTGCCATCTGTCGAAGTCGTTGACCTGTCGACACTCGCTCCCGATTTCAGGAAACTGCTTCCGATTTATGATATGATCGAGGAGAAAATGGTTTTTCCTAAACTCTTTGAATTCGATCCACGCTTTGTTGAAGAGGTGGCGAGAGAGTAGGAACCTGTGATCGTGGCATGGAGCTTGGCTTGGGACAATTGTTTGCGGGAGAATGGAAGACGTTGACGATCCGAGTTAGCTAGCCCGCGAAATCCTCAAGGTTGCTCATAGATTAGAATGCGGTTTGACGGACTTGCAAGACTATACGTAGAGTGAGCGTGGAATAGAAACAAATAAACAATCCTAGAATGAAAATCAATACCGAGCAAAATTTGGACACACTCGTGTTTCTCGGGCTAGATCATTCTAGGCAAGACTAATTTAGAGGAGACACTCTTTGCCCTTCTAAAGGAAATTTGTGGAGGAAAAAAGTGTGTGCATGAATGATAAATATATAAAACAATACTCCAATGAGAACAAACCAGGTAGGTTTCAAAGAATCGAAACACTGAATTCCATATCCAATAATCTTTATACAAAAGTTGCGGACACAGTCACTTTCCTTCACTCGAGGATCGATCAGTAAAATAGAACATGAGAACCAGCTTGTTGAAATAGGAAAGCAACTTCTCAAATACTCTTGAATTCCAATAATGCATGATCAGTTGTTCTTATGTAAAGTACAATCTACTCCCATCTACTTTGTTCGGATATGCTTCAACTTCTTATCGGACCACAAGAAGTTATTAGCATAAAGCTTTGGGACAATCTTTCGGCTGTTTGGCTCTTGGACGTAATATTCGTAACCTTGCTTCTCCGCGAATTTGATGGCGTCTTCTTTCGTCTTGAAGTTTACGTTGGTACCCTGCATGAAATCCGCCGACGATTGCCAGCCCATCAATGGATTCTCCCATCGGTGTCCTTTTGGCAATATATCCCAGTCCATTCGCCAGTGGTGTCCATGCCATTCTCCGGATTGTGTTGCGGTTTTGGTTGGCTTGTATATCCTAGCATTATGTGAGAACAAATCGTTTTGAATTTTGACCGCAATAATTACCTGACGGATCTTGTTTCCAGCTCAATTGGTGCTCCAGATAAGACTGCTGCTGCTAGAACTTTGCCTTCATGACTACCATCCATAACTCGTTTTGGAACCGGCGAGAAGTTTCTAATGAAATTAGCGGATGGATTTCCAATATTTGGGTTCCAAACTTACGATGTAGCTTGATCTACCTCCGCTGAATAATCTTGTTGGTTGTGTCTGGGTCGGATTTCTTCTGTTATCGAGGTGGGAGATGCTGTCTCGAGCTCTTTGGGTTGGGCATCTTGACTGTTGAACCGCACAGCACCGGAGAGGCCTCGTTGTGATGCTGGGCCACCTGCTCTAAGCAATCGGCCACCAATTGAAGGTCGTAGGAGCGACATTTTGTGTTGTCTCCGAATCTATGGGGGGAAGCTATTGCATGTATCGTGGAGTCCTGGAACTTGCAATGGTCAAAATGACGCTAAACCTTATTCGCCTACTAGCGCGACCTTGAAATCCCGAGCTTGTCAACTTTGATGTCTTCTCCCCAACAGCAACCAACCACAAGACCCTCTCCTCCGCAACATACAGACTCTCAATCTAGGTACGAAATTCCGAAGCATCGCGCAATCAGCATCCCCTCCATATCTGGATATCAATTGGACTAATACCGGTCGCAGCCATTAAGATGAGCTTCGTTACCCGTCGGGCGCTTTCCACCCTCATTCCACCAAAGGTAAACCTCTAGAACTTCAAACTAGCTACTCTAATTCCCATAGCTAATCATCTACTAGGTGGCCTCTCCTTCCGTAAGTTCCGCCTATCCCAAACCCCCACGATGCGCCCTTCAGCCGAGCGACCGCGAACCTCCCGATGAGGCCGATACCTTCGACAGATGAATGGATTGAAAGGAAGGACTGGGCTGATATGATGTAGGGACTCGGTGCTGCACAAGATGCTGCTCGTATGTCTCGTGTAGTCAGCTTCTATGAGAAGCTCCCAAGAGGATCCGCTCCAGAGATCAAGCCAAAGGGACTCTTCGCCAGATACCAACATGCATACTTTGGAAAGAACGCCTCTGCAACACGTAGGATTTACCAATCTGGGATATACATCTCGCAAAAAATGCTAACCACTTGATTCTAGCCATCATCCACATCATTGCGTTCCTTGTTACCATTGGTTACGCCCAAAACTACTACTTCCATCTCCGTATGGCTCTTCCAATTCAATTCCAGCAATCAATCACTAATATAGAATAGGACACCACAAAAACAACGCCCACTAAACGACGTATCTTGGGTCTGAGGCTACAAGGGGAGAGAGGCAAGGCATGTTTTACTAGTTTGTAAATAGGGTTAGAAGAAGAATACCAAGAGTTAACGGATATGATTGTGTTATTTCTTTATGTTTCATTGGATGAACATATCCAGAAAGGCTGCTCTTGTCATTTCAGGTCACCATCATGCGATCTTCCTCTGTTGCTGAATATGTGACCTATTACCATTAATTTTCTGCCCATTCTTTAGAGAATATACCCTTGAAATGACTCTACCAAACAGAGTCACAAAACTGTTACAACCATGTCTCATACTCATATGACAAGTATGTCTACTGAGTACCTAATAATATTGTCCAAATCCGCTGTTAGCAAAAACAGCTGATTGATTCATATCATCTATTATCCGACTATCTTTGATTGAAGACCTAGTTACTTGCAATTATTTCCGAATAATCCCGACTACAAGGTGAATTGACCTAACACTGTTGTACAATAATTTCAATTAGCCTTATTTGAGATGGATCAGTTTATTCAATTCAACATCAAGTTTAAATAGGCTTGATTACAAATGTCAAATATATTGTGTAGATGCTAATTCATTTAGTAATTGCATTAATAATGCTTCCAGTCGTGGTGCAAAGTATGATTCACCTAGTGGTAGAAATCGAAGTGATGGATCACTGTCAACTTGTCTGGTTGACTGTTAGTCTTTGGACAGCAATTGCAGACTAGCTGTAGACCACCCCGATTGCAGACCGGTAACTAAATGAAACCCAAAATAGATTCTACTATTGATGCTATGCTTGAAAACACTTTTGAACCATAACAACAATAATATGGTCATACTTTTGCAAATCAATGCATTGTAGGTCAGACGATGGAGAGACGACTCAAACCGCCAAGTCCTCACTCAGCCTTGAGCCACAGTTCGGCTGCACTAGTAATTCTGAGCTAACCTAATCGATCCAACAAGGTTCGACACAGCTGCTTCACCAGAACACTGTCTGACTTCATCATCCCCAAAGCCTCCCAGCGAACTAAAGAAGGATTTATCTTTCCATCAAATTGTCGCCTCATTGATCCTGCGACTAATAATACCCCTCCCACCCTCGATTACATCGCGCGCCACGCAAGCAGACGAACACGGAGAACGGGCCAACGCATGCGCAGCTCTTCGAACATACACAAACATCTCTGAAGACGTATGATGGCAACTGAAGCCACTTCTGAAAACCTTGCGACGTCGACTACAGTACCTGATCATGAGCTGGTATACCTGCGCAATTCCTATTGTATAAATCTCTTTGCTAACTTGCGACCAGAACGCAACTGAAAACTCGAGCCAGGATGTCTCCCCGATTGAACAGCCTGCCGTAAATGGAACACCAAATACCGAGCGAGATGATGTCAAGCAAGTCTCTGATAAAGTTGAGCCAGGTGTCGACTCGGCGGAGGTCAGTGTTAGTGGAGGATCGGATACTGAAGCTTCGAAAGCGGAAACCTCGAAAACCCAGTCCGGTCACCTGCGAACTACTTCGACTGTAAAGAAAGCACTATCCTTCAAACCCGTATCGGTCAACAAAACTTTTCTCGCAGCCAAAGGTGCGACAACTCCTGCCACGACCAAGCTAGGCGAGAAAGGAGCTGCAGGAAGTGCCTCGACACAAACTGGTCCCTTGACAAGCAGCGCCCCGAGGCCTCGATTGGTTGCGAAGTCTGGGAGTGGTCTGCGTGATTCGACTGCACGCAATTCTGTGACTGCAAATGGAAGCAAAGCTGGGGCGGCTCCGGACGCGAGTGCTGTGTGGAACAAGAACAAACGTACGTTACATATTCACCTGCAATTCTTAGTAATACTAATTTCATCCTAGCTGCGGCCCCTCCTGAACCAAAACGTTTCACAGACGAAGAGTTAAAGCAGAGATATGGAATCCATTTGGCCACGAGACTTCAATCCGATGATCCGGGCAAAGAAAAGAATTGGGCGGACATAGATGACGACGATGATGACTGGGCTCCGGAAACCATTGAATGGACGGATGGGACCAAGATCACTTTACCTCAAGCTGATGAGACACCAGTTCCTGCTCCTGAACCAACCCCGGAACCCGTAGCGATATCAAAGGATGTGAAGTCGGTCGAAGAACCAAAGTCCAATTCGCCAGCTCCTGTGCAATCTGCATC
The DNA here is from genome assembly GCA_001414485.1 of Calycina herbarum. Classification (NCBI taxonomy): domain Eukaryota; kingdom Fungi; phylum Ascomycota; class Leotiomycetes; order Helotiales; family Pezizellaceae; genus Calycina; species Calycina herbarum. The sequence goes on along the minus strand of LLEY01000201.1, from coordinate 72,882 downwards.
ACCAACTGTGAAGCCCAGCGGCTTTGGGTCTGGTAGAGCTGGTCTAGTCCTTAAGGGTGCTGCAGAGAAGCCAACCTTGGTAGCAAAACCACCAGGACCTCCTACGCCAGTCAAATCGCCATGGGCCTCTTTACCTCCTGTAGACAAAGTTGCCCCGGTTGCAATTGAGATTCCCCAGAATCAAGCACCACCAAGCCGATTCGGCCAGAGAGATCCCCATGGATTTCAGGCTATGCCCCCTCCTCCAGCAAAGGAAATTGCTGCAGACGACTTCAGTCGATCATGGAGAGATGGAAATGCAAACCCAAGCAGAGAACTGTACAACTCGCAATCTGGTAGATATGAGCCTGTGAATGATAGCAGGAGAGGTTCTACGCGTAATGATGCGAGACAACCAGCAGTCTTGCAGAGACCGCACCAAGATGGCCCTGCAGAACCATCGGCCGCTTTCCAAACCCATAGAGCAGGTGGCCAAGATCCTTCATTCAGTCGCCGCCGTACATCTTCAAATGTCAGTGGTGGAAGTGGGAACTTTATTAGGCGTATGAGCCGGGGTGCAAGTGGTCATGAAATGCCGCCGCCTCATGAAATGTTGAGTTTAAGGCGAGGCTCGTTGGCCGCGGTCAGCGACGCACCTTCCTCACCAAGACCCTTCTCACCTTCAGGTCAGCAACAAAATCGTGGCCCTGCAACACAACATCAACAATGGCAATCTCGGGCGTCGCCGGTTGTTAGCCACCCTTCACCTCAATCAACACATGGACAATTGGCACCGTCAGTCCCAGAATCTGTCGATGGACCGAGTGCGCCTCGATTTAATGGTCCCGACATCGTCGAAGCCCAAAGTCAAAAAATGAAACTTGCTCGCGAGGCTGCGATCAAGAGAAGACAGGAAGAGGCAAAGGAAGAAGCTGCGAAACGCGAACGCATTCGCATCAAGCTCGAGGCAATGGGTCCTCTCCCGGAGAAGCCCAGCAAGGCCACCACCCCAAAGCAGGACAAGGCTGTTCCCGTCCAGATCCAAGCAAGACAGCAGCAAGCTGTCACTGAGCCAGCTCAAGCACCTGTTGCTGAAAAGTCTGCTGACGAGGCAAAAGTAACTCCTACAGAACCGCCACACGAGCCTCCTCCTACATCCACTGCCGATGCCAAACCCGAAAAACCTACCTCGGAGCCTCGTACGAATGGCATTAATCATGAGCCGAAGCTTTCCACGGGTTCACGACAAGGTCCTCAGGAAACCAGACCTCAGCCATGGCAGAGTAGTTCTTCAGAGCGCTACCAGGCTGCTCAGAACCAAGGCCCATGGGCACCACCGCCACAACAATCTGCTTCTCGAAGTGTTTGGGGACCACCCACAAATGATCGTACTTTGGGCAATGGCACTTTCAATCCCGAATTAAGTCGGGTGCCAAACCTCCATACATCCCAACATCCTGGTCCAATTGGCCCACCAAACCAAAATCGTGGAAATAATAACCAGTTTTCTCAAGGTCGTCGCGATCCATTCGTGTCAAGACCAGCACCAATTGGTCCACCTTCACGTCACGTCGATTCCCATATGGAGGAACAGCGTCGGATGGTTGCAGGCACGGGTTGGGCACTTGCAGCGGAGAAGGTTCAACATGATGACTCTCTTCTTCGCCAGAAGCAAGAGGCTGAGGCTGCTGAAAGAAAGGAGCTCGAGGCACAAGGCCTGTTGCCGGACATCCACACGACCTACAAAGAGACATGGAGAGCAGTTGCTGTTACGGAACAAGGAGATCGTACCAAACAAGCTGGAGTCGAGGCAAATGTACCTGCTGTCAAGTCAAATGCGGACGCAATTGGCAACGCACCACCTCAATTTGGTGACGCCTGGCGCACTGCCCCTAATAACAACCCATCTCCACGAGTTCGTGACTCTCGATTCTTCCCCAATAACAGAGATGCTCGCCTCGAAGAGCAGCCAATGCCATTCGACCGTCCTGGATCACCCTCGCCTCCGCCACCTACAATGGCTGGTCATCCGGCGTATGATGGAGATAGCGCTCGCCCGTTGGTATCTCTGCCTAAGCCAGCGCCTGTGGTAAAACTCCCACCACCAACTGTACTTGCGCCAATTGGCCCACCAAAGCCAGCAAGCTTTGCAGCAGCAGTCGCGGTGCCTTTGCAACATGGCCCAGCTCACCCACCACGGCAAGACTATACATCAAGAGCAGCATCATCTCACCAAGATGTTCGTAGACAGCCAGAAACAGGTGCAGGGGGGTGGCAAGACAGAATCAACTCACTGATTGGACGCAAAGGCACCGGAAACTCACCACCAAAGTCTTCGCATGCCCTAGCAGTTGATTCAAGCAGCAAAAATGCTTTGGAACTTCCTCGATCTCAGTCCGCCGCCACGGTCTCATTACCATCGTTGTCTGCTGGAGTTTTGGTTCCGGATAATGGATCTACCATGTCGAAGCCAGCTGCTGAGGAGTGTTTTGAAGAGCAAGAGATGGGCTCCCTTCCGCCAATCAAATTGCCCTCCCAAGCACCTGCTGCAGCTTGGTCTCCTGCACAGCAACCACCAAAGTCCATCCCCAAGAAATTTCAGGCAGCAGAGGTTGTCAGCATGGAACCTATTGATTTCCCTGATTCCGTTCTTCACAACAGATTTACACTTCGTGTTCATCTTCCGGGAGAAGCAGAGAAAATCGTCACCGGTGCCTTTGCCCCTAGACAAAGAAGCAACCCAAGACGAGGAGGGGCCCGAGGTAGAGGAGCACCCCAGCAAGCCTCTTCGCCCAATGTTAGAGGCGGTAGAGGAAAAGAAAACTTTTCTTCACCAAAATCAGAAAACTCGACAATCTCGCCAAACCCTCACTACACCAGTCGTGGCAGCCACAGAGGGGGAGGAAGAGGTTATGGAAATAATTGGAATCGTCATATCTCTACTCCGGTTCAGACTTGAACGAAGGCTAATTATTGGCATGGCACACGGAAGATCATGTTCTTGGAAGAACAATGATCTCTAACGCAATCATGCCGTCATGGATATTTTTCTTCTACACACAATCACCCCTTTTCACCTTACTTCACTTGTAACTCTCAAATCATGAGCGGAATGTTTTGTCTCAGCGGCTGTTGTGCGATTTGCATACAGCGTGTATATTGTGCGTGGAGAGGGGCTTACTTCATGAGAGTTAAGCTTGGACGGGCATTTCTGCAGGAGCAGATGATGATGCGAAGCGAAGCGGAAATGATACATTTTGACAGGACGCTTGAGCTTTTCGAGGTCTTATGCGTTAAGTCGACCACTTTATTGCAAATCTTTGCTCTCTGGCTGTAAGTTTGAGGGCATGTTGCCGTACGTAACAACTAGTTACAGCGAAATAAAAATACATCAAAAATATTATAATGTGTATATGGTGATCAATCTAACCAGGGTAATTGTTTTGATGATATTTTTATTTCCACTATTCTGTTTGTCATGAGTGGAATGATGTCATAATTTCTTATCCTTTCGTCAGCATACCTCGTACTGAAGTTTGGTTCCTCGGAATACCTATTCACTTCTAACTACCGGTTGAATAGACGATGATATTCCATCTTGGATTTGGAGTGTGCTTCTAAGGGCGCGGCTCTCCCACTCTTCGCAACAGAGTCTAGACACCCGATCACAAATGCACACCCACATCATAGCCTCTTTCAAACACTCATCGCGAGGTCTAAACCTCCCATTCCACCACCAACGTCCCATATCTCTCGTCACAAGATTCTCTCAGCCTCGTTTCTCCTCGAAGTCGATCAAAATGGGTGAAGCCGCAGCAGGGCCACCTCCAGGTGCAACCGGCCCTGGGGGAAAGAAAATCATAAACCTCCTACGAGGCTGGCCCCATCCTTCCCTCCTCCCTGTCGAAGCTATAAATAAGGCTTCTCAAAGGGCCATTAAGGATCCCGAGGTGATTGTTCCGGGGTTGTGTTATGGACCTGATGCGGGGTTTGAGCCGTTGAGGGAGAGCGTGGGGAAGTGGTTGGGGGATTTTTATGGTGTGAGCGATGGGGATAGGGCAGAGAGAATTTGCATTACTGGTGGTGCGAGTCAGAACCTGGCTTGTGTTTTGCAGGTTTTTAGTGATCCGGGGGTTACGAGGGTTTGGATGGTTGTTCCTACTTATTTTTTGGCCATGAGGGTTTTTGAGGATTCGGGGTGTGAGTTGTTTTCTTTTCATCCTTCCGTCCTCACCGATTTCATTGCGCTCTCTTTAGGGGGCTGCGTGGGGCCTCGAGTCTTTTGACGATGGCTTCTTTCCTCCTGGTTTTCAATTCTTTTTTCTTTCTCTCTGAGTTTCATTCCTTCCTCTCATGTACGGGATTGGAGTTGAGACAGACAAGGTCCGATGAGCAATGCTGACTTTTGCCTTGAAATTTAGTGATTCCATCTGCTGTGCCCGAAGGAAAAGATGGTGTAGATCTAGAGTACTTTGAAAGGGAACTTGAGAAGGACTTAGCACGGAAAAACACTGTAAGTTTCTTTGAGTTTCGCACCTTTCTGTTTTGCAACATTTTGAAAAGCTGCCCATTGTCCCTTTCGTTTAAAATAGCTATCAAGTGATGGTTGTCGTATCGAGTGATATTTCTATATGGAAATATGGAAGTATTGCTTGATACGATCACCCGGATTTTTCTTGTGGTGTGGTTTAGTACTATGGCGTGGATGTCAAGCGAATGGAGAATTAACTTGATTCTCTTGTATTACATGAGGTTATGGTGTTGTGGTAATGGATAGTCTGGGTCTAAAAAAAGAGTTTGAGATGGCGATGAATTGGAGAGCAAGGAATTTGGACAGTACTTCCAACCAGTCTCACTGGAACATATGGGATCTTATGGCTTCTTTCCTGATTTCGCTCGTCATTTTCCAAGTTCCATATATTTGAACAACAAAATTCTAGATCTATTCATGATGGATCATGCAAGTATGAGATAATCGCTAACAAAAGCTAAAGCCAATCAAGGTCTCTAGGTCCTACTCAAAAACCTACCGCCACATCCTCTACTGCGTCCCCACATTCTCCAACCCCTCCGGCAAAACAATGACCTTCGCCTGTCGAAAAGCTCTCGTCATCCTGGCACGAAAATACGATGTCCTAATAATAACAGACGACGTCTACGATTCCCTCCAATGGCCCATTTCCCCTTCTCCCACCTCTTCTCCCACCTCTTCTCCCTCCGAGCCCCAGGCCCTCCTCCCCCGTCTAGTAGACATAGACGCAACTCTCTCGCCAACTCCTTCAAGCGAGTCATTCGGCAATGCTCTCTCCTCGGGAACATTCTCGAAAATCGCAGGTCCAGGCGTACGAACGGGATGGGCAGAAGCAAGCCCTAAATTCATCTACGGCCTCTCACAATGTGGATCTTCCCGCTCTGGGGGCGCACCAAGTCAGTTTACTGCTACTGTTATGTGGGAGTTACTTCGGTCTGGCGATTTAGAGAAACATATTGCAGAGGTTTTAATTCCTGCGTATCAGAGACGATGTCAGGTTTTGAGGGAGGCCATTGAGAGGGTACTGGTTGGGAAGGGTGTGGGGGTTGGAGAGACTTCTGTTATGGGTTTGGATGGAAAGGGCGAGGGAGAAGGTGTTTTCGGGGGATATTTTATCTGGATTACTCTTCCTGAGGGGATGAACGCTGAGTATGTTGCTGTTAAGGCTAAAGAGGAGGAGGGATTGATTATTGCTCCTGGGAAGATTTTTGAGGTTTCTGGGGAGGAGGGCAAGGGTGGGGGGTTTGGGTTTGAGAGGGCGGTTAGGTTGTGTTTTTCTTGGGAGCTGGAGGAGGATTTGAATGAGGGGATTGAGAGGTTGGGGAGGGTTATTGATGGGGTTAGAGCGGAGGTTGGTAGTGGATCTGGGAGAGGAAAGGTGGATTTGGCGAATTTTAGATGATTGATTGGGATTGGGAATGTATGAACTGGAAGGGGACAATTGAAAAGCAGTTTATTTTGCCGTCCCTTCAAAATGTGAGAGTAGAAATAGCAAGGTTTTGCCCATGCGGATCAAACGGATTATCCTCGAATCAATTTAGAAAAGGGATTGAATTAAGGGCCGAGCAAGAAAGGAGCCATGGTCACAGTTACCCTCGCTCTTGTGATTTAGAGGAATGCCCTACAAGTAGAGAAAGAGTCAACTCATGTACGTAAGTCATATCTTATAACTCTCGGAAGTAAGTCATCATCACGTAAAATCATCCAAGTAAAAATAATTAAAGAAACTATCTAGAAGACAAAGGATTTTCAAAGGAACCTTAAATTTGAAAGATACATTAGTTGCTGAAAAGAATTATTCTAAACGGAAGTAGTACGAGGCAAAAGCATTAAATCAACCTTTAGCTTACTTGCGACTTAGCTGACCAGCAAATCCAAATCCCACCACTTCAACCGTTGAGCTTATACGCGCACTCCTTCTAGAACTTCCACTTGACAAAATTAAGGTTCTCAACCTCCATCGCTTTCGGCTGAAATGTCCTAAAAATCCAACTCTCGCTATCCAACTCTCGCTAGAAGGCGACTCGACTAGAGTTAGGTAGTCTCCCCCTGATTAACACAAGCCATCAACACTCGCACTTATTTCTCTCTCTTGATACTGTTCGACCTCAGCATCGAACGGAACGTATTTGTTCCAGTCAACATCAACTCCTGAACGACCTGGCTTTCACCCCATGTTGACACATAAACCTGAGTAAAACGTGACTAAAACGTGACTTTGTATTGTTTTGATCGCTGCTCTTTTTCTAAACACGACAAGCAGGTAGTTGTTAGATGCTGACAGCATTAGTTCTTATAAAAGCCAAAGTTAATCTCCAAATGCCATCTCATCCTTTCCCAAGTTAGCCATATTGACCGAATGCCGATGGCCAAAGCCACTCTGGCAGCTCGCCAGATTGACGGGATATAAAGATTTGGCCGCAAGAATCGTTGAGGAAGATTTCGAAAGTAGATCTGGCATAACCAGCCGCTCTTTAATTTCGAAGGAGGGCTCAAACGACGTCATTGCGGCTGCAGTGGCGGATTCGAAACCCTTTGAACCCGACTTTTTTCCCTACCCCACGGAGTTTTTCAAGGGTCAAGGGTACATGCTTTCTTCTTCTTCGTGTGAACTCATCAAAGCTCGTCGGGGGATACCACCGTGGCACCGAGATTTGCACTGTACCTGCCGACACATCATACCGAAGTGGAGGGAGGTCGAAATTATATATCCAAAAAAATCAAAATTATTCCAACTTGCTTTTCCCGTTGAACGTCGCCAACAGGTGATACGATCGTACTCGTACAGGAAGCTGGTGGATATATAAGCAGGCAGGCCGAGGCAGCTGCTGCAGCGTAGCAATTGGCTGGGATTTGATTAGGAGGAAGCTCTGTACGGAGACCGTCACCGTCCCAGAAAAACGAGGGCGATCTTTTGATACAGACACTCAAACCATCCAAATCTGTTATCGGACTCCGCAAAGGCATTCAGCCCGGCTGCCGCTAGACCGAAAGGGGAGGCAACGAGGCCCTTTGGCGTCCATTGGTTTAATAACGTGGCCAATGACACTCCCACAAAACGCAGATCTCTCGTCAAGCGAATCCACTCTTTTTCTTGCAGCAAGCAAGCATGCCATGCCGGCTCTGAGAAGCCGCTCATCACTCTGAACCCACCAACTGCAGTGCACCTGCAACACCCACAGCGCTCTCCCCCACCAAAACCCACCATCAAATCCAGCAGTGCAGTGCAGGCAGGCTGCTGCTACAGTCCACAATTACGCTACCACTCTCAGGCTACACTACTTCCACCCACAGGCGTTCCTTCCTCAATTGAAAAGAAAATACGCACCTGCGCCAACATCTACGCTAATCTTTCCGCTTCCGTCCACTAATCCCTCCTGCTTAGGTAGCCCTTCCCTTCTTCAACCCGTCTCTCTTCATCAACACGATATTACAAGGACAGCCTCCCTACCTCCGTCCTTCACTCACATCTAGACCTCCCAGACCTCCCAGGTACGAGACTACGAGACGAGCTCCAGTCGACTCCGGTCTTCAACTTGGAATTCTTCGTCCGTCGCAAAACCCGAGCCCTGGACAAATCCGGGCCTTCTCGAATCGGACTCTTGGTTCCAGCCCTTGATCGCTTATCTACGTCACAGCATCGTCTCTCCCGACACAAACCCGAGGTCTCGACAGACCGTCCCAAAGAGCCGCCATCACTGGCCAGGCACAGTCTTTGCAACATTTCATGCGCCCCTAATCAACATCAACTTTAGCTGAGGCTGTTCATAATGGAGAAAGGAGGCGACATGGGCACGCCAAACAGTTCGAGCGACTTTGTGAGTCTATGGAATCCCACCCTGCCTCCAGGCCTGGGAGAAGTGGCCAAAGTACCTCTGCGTAGCTAACCATGTCCATAGGTTCGCAAATTATACAAGTAAGAAAAGACCATCAAGAGCAGCACACCTCACAGCCATCATCGTTACTGACAGTGCAATGTTAGAATGTTAGAGGATCCGTCGTACGAATCCATTGTACGTTGGGGCGAGGGTGGTGAAAGCTTTGTCGTCCTCGAGGTATGAATCGCGTTCAACGAAAATGATCCCCCAGGGAATAACATCCATTGCAGAACGAGAAATTTACCAAGACCATCTTGCCAAAACACTTCAAACATAGCAATTTTGCCAGTTTCGTCCGGCAATTAAATAAGTACGATTTCCACAAGGTCAGACAGAACAACGAAGACAATGTCCCATCTCCATACGGTCCAAGTGTTAGTACTTTCTTTCCCTTCCCTTCTCTCCACCCAACCCCAACGATCAACACTGATGGCGAAGTAGGCATGGGAGTTTAAGCATCCTGAATTCCAAGCCAACAAGAAAGACTCTTTAGATAATATCAGACGAAAGGCACCCGCACCACGAAAGCCCGCCCAGGCCGCAGAAGACCCGTATCCCGCTCAACAAATAGATCTCATCAATACCCAATTAGTAGCTACCCAGCAACAACTTCAACACCTCTCGGAAAGATACCAAGATCTCGCTCAAGGCCACGTGGTATTATTACAACAAGTCGTTCAACTGCAGAAATTTGTCAAGAACCATGACGGGGCAATGCATAGAGTGATGGGTTTCCTGCACAACCTCGACACGCAGAGACGTAATAGTAAAGTGACCGGACAATTTCCAAATGGCGTTGGCGGAATCAGCGCTGGCGAAGCGGTTCAAAATGAAGGCGTGGTGGACGATCATCCAGCATCTCCTTTAGCACAAGCATCCGAGTTACTCGGGGAATTTTCAGCAGAGAATTTACCCAACAGAGAGTTGGAGCAGATGACTCAGGAGTACCATCTACGCGCCGACTACTCGACACCTCCAAATGAGCAGCATGTGGCACCAAATCTACCGCATACGAATGCTCCAAGTGCTCAGATGGGGTACCAAGTGGGTAATGATCTAGATAACATGGTCTACCCCGTAGGACACACCAATGGAATCGATCCGGTCGACAGCGAACATATCAACAATATACCTTATTCTCTCCCACCGAATGGACTGATGTCCGTAAACCAAATGCCAGAGATGTCTTCGGGGCAGCCAATTGAAGAAGATTCAACATCTAGTCGAAAGAAAAGCTTGATGGAACCAATATGGGGAATAAATAAGCCTCGAGTATTGCTTGTGGAGGATGATAAGATGTGTGCGAAAATTGGCGCCAAGTTCCTGCAAATGTATGAATGTGGGGTGGAGATAGCTGTAAGTCAACATTCCACTACTTTGTGAATTGGTACTGACCTTTCAACAGAGAGATGGACTTGAGGCTGTGAACAAAATGAATAATGGCGGCGACCAATTCGACTTGATTCTCATGGATATTATCATGCCCAATCTAGACGGTGTCTCTGCAACTGTTTGTATCCGCGACCTAAAACCGGTTATTCCTATAATCGCAATGACATCCAACATAAGAGCTGACGATATTGACATGTATTTCCGATATGGTAAGTTGATTGCACGAAACTTTTCGCTACAATTTCTAACTTGTTATAGGAATGAATGATGTCTTGCCGAAACCATTCACCAAAGAAGGAATGCTCAAGTCGCTCCAAAAGCATTTGCCATCGTTTCTTAAAACTGCGAACCCACAATTTCCAAATTCAGCACAAATCCCACAAGCAATTGGATTTTCTACACCCAACAACTCGTCCCATCCACCACTTGGCTTGAACATGGGACAGCTTTCAGCTTCACAATCTCTCAAGGATGAGACATCACCAGGAAAATCACCAGCAACCATTGCGTCCTGGCACTCACCAAACACAATACCTGGTCCATCACCTGTTGGAAACGCTCCCGCTGGGTATCATATGCAACCCATGAGAGAGAATCCCTATGCCATGACCCCCACGCACCCTCCTCAACAACAACCAAACTACCCACCTTCACAGACCTCGCCACTAGGACCAGGACCACCAAGAGGAGGAGCACCACATCGAAGGGTCATGTCGGATATGACATCGGGCGGAGTCTCTGATGAGCATGACGTTAAACGACAAAGAATGTATCCACCACCACCGGCAGGATATCCACAATGACAATGATCTCGTAGATGATGATATTTTACATCCAAAAATCGATTCCTCTCGCCTAGATCGGGCTTAGCTGGGGCCTTTTGAAATTTGTAAATATAACTGGCATCTTTAGAAATGTTGATAAGGAGACGTGATGTTCCCTTCCAAATGAGTGGTAAGAGGTTACCCAGAAGGAGAACATGGGGGATGGTCGTTTGATTGCTTTTTTTTCGGAAATAGTTGTAGTTATTGGTCCTCTCTCAGGCGTTTTTTGGGCACCACCAAGGTGGGAAGTCGCGAACATGATGCATTTTATGGGTTGGTTGGTTGCTGGGTGGTGGGCGCTGGTGGGTATATCCGCCCTTGAGGGCTATCGTTGTCTTTGATTTTAGCTATAAAAAAAAAGTATTGACATGTCAATATTCAATATCCATTGGTGTAAAAACGCGATGTGAGATCAATTTTATGATCTTGGCCTTTTTCGGCGTAGTTTGGTAGAGACCTGGGGAGATTCAGTGAGGGGTTTTTTGAGGTGGGGTGTTTGATACCTAGATACTTTGTATTCCGTAGATGCGACGCGTCGGGACGAACTAGGAAGATTGAGAGGAAATGAATAGAGGAGAGGAAGAGCGTAAGAGGAAAGAGGGCTTGACGACGACGTCGTAATAAGAGTCTGGGGATGTCATGAGTCTAGACCTTTATGGAACAATATCGGATCATAATTTTCCAGCTTAGGTTTAGGACCCTTGCCCCGCCGGTGAGGTGTTGAATGTCACTGCAAGACGAGGCTGTGGTCTGTGGCTGAAGTTCGGGAGGAGAGATTTTGTTCAAAGACGGGGCAGGCAGGGCTGACTCAATGACTCAATCGCAGTCACATCTTGAAGAACATCTGCGCATACTACAAAACCACGAATGTGACCTTTTAGTCTTTCGAAGCAGTTACTCAAGGGATTTGACAATTTGATTGATTCACGACTTCTACTTACTCGGGGGACTGACTCTTCGCGCGAAGAGAGCTTAGGCGCAATGTCGAAAGCTGGTGGGGTAAAGGGTGCGGCGAAAGGCAAGAAAGCTGGTGGTGGAGGGGGGAAGAAAGTTGAGGATGAGAGGGAGGAGACTTTGCAGGCTGTGGTATGTTTGCCCGCGGAGGAATTGGAAGAGGGAAGGAGGAGGATTGTGTAAATGCGATGCTAACTTTGTTACTGGGTAGATACTTGCGGATTCCTTTGAGACGAGATTTAATCCTTTTACTTTGGAGACACCGAGAGTAACTACACCTTCTTCCTCCAGTCGCCCCTCCATTCGCATATCTCTGCCGTATAAGAATTGGAGTAGCTATACAGGAACTAATAGTATACAGTGCCTACTTCCTCTAGCAAACACCCCTCTCATCGAATACACCCTCGAATTCCTTGCCATGTCAGGAGTGGCAGATATCTACATTTACTGCGGCGCCCACACCAAAGAAGTCGAAAAATACATCCATGCCTCAAAATGGTATCCGCTCAAATCGGCCGCCTCACCCTTCAATTCCCTGGAAATCGTCAAGACGACAGCTCGCTCTGTAGGCGACGCATTACGGGATTTAGACGGAAGGGATCTAATCACGGGTGATTTCCTACTCGTTCATGGGGATTTGGTCTCGAATTTACCAATTGATGCTGCATTAGCTGCTCATCGAGCGAGGAGAATCGCGGATAAAAATGCGATTATGACGATGATTTTGAGAAGTGGAGGGATTGAGGAACATAGAACGAAGTCTAAAGGGATCACGCCGGTTTTCGTGATTGATCCGAGGAAGAATCGGTGTTTGCATTATGAGGAGATGAATCCTTTGCAAGCGAATAAATATGTGAATATTGACCCGGATCTGTTGACGGAGCATACGGAGATGGAGATCCGCACGGATTTAATCGATTGTGGGATTGATATTTGTACACCTGATGTACTGGCTTTGTGGGCGGAAAGTTTCGATTATGAGGTTCCCAGACGGCATTTTTTGCATGGCGTGCTGAAGGATTATGAGTTGAATGGGAAGACTTTGCATACGGAGATTGTGCAGGATCATTATGCGGCGAGGGCGGTGAATCTTCAGAGTTATGAGGCGGTTAGTAAGGATGTGTTGGCGAGGTGGACGTATCCTCTTGTTCCGGATAGCAATCTTCTTGCTGGGCAGAGTTACAAGTATTGGAGGGGTGGTTTGTGCAAGGAGAATGGTGTGGTACTGGCACGTACTTGCAAGGCGGGGAAGAATACGATTTTGGGAAAAGATACTAGTATTGGTGATGGCAGTAAGGTGTCGAACAGTATCATTGGGAGAAGGTGTTTTATTGGCAAGAATGTCAATATCAGTAATGCTTACATCTGGGATGATGTAAGTATTGGAGATGGGTCAACGGTCGACAGAGCAATTATTGCCAACGAAGCAGTTATTGGGAGGAAATGTACGATTCAGCCAGGAGCTCTGATTTCCTTCAAAGTCAAAATCGCAGACAACACGGAAATAGCACCAGGAGCAAGAATCACACGAGCAAAGAGGAAGCTCGAAAACAATGAGGACGATGAGGAGTTAACAGAGGAAGTCGCTTCAGAACCAAAATTAGTAGGAGAACAAGGCCAAGGCTACTCCTTCGAAGACCCAGATGAATTCTCAGACGACGAATCTTCTGCTTTCCACTCACACCTCATATACAGCACCCAACACCTAAACATTTCCTCGGAATCCATCTCTACCCTCTCCTCAGAACTCAGCGCCCCATCACCTACCACCTCCCGCTCCCGTCTTTCCAGTTTCGCAGGCTCCATCTCCGATGACGGCGAAACCGGCTCCTCAAACGAAGGTTTCCACCACGACGCTGTGGAAGGCATCCTAGCCACCCTCAAAGAAAACGGTGACTTCGATTCCGCAAAACTAGAGTTCATGGGTCTCCGACTCAGCAATAACGCCACGGACCATCAAATCCGTCGCGCCATCGCTGTAGCATTCTCGAAACGCATCTCGCAACTCGTAGATGAGGGGCTCGATGCTTCCAAAGCGACGACGAATGTCTTCGGTGTCTCGGGTGCTGAGAAGTTTTTGAAAACCGTTGCTATTATTGAGGGGAATGAGGAGGATCAAGTTGATTTCTTGGGGTGTCTGCAGAAGGATTTGAGTCATCGGTTGAAGGGGGATGTGGTGCTGGCGGCGGTTTGTCAGAGATTGTATCAAATGGATGTTGTGGAGGAGGAGGCTTTTCTGAGGTGGTGGACAGAAAGTGAGGGGTTGGAGGGGGAGGATGAGGAGATGACGAGGGTTAGGGGGAAGACGGGGGTTTTTATTGAGTGGTTGAGGAGTGCGGAGGAGGAGGATGAGAGTGGGGATGAGAGTGAGGATGAGGAGAGTGATTAGATTTAGAAGTTTGATATGAATGAAATGGAATTTTTGATTTGATCTTGATCGATATCACGTGATATACATGCTTGGGATGTCGCGTCTTGAGTATCGATCTCTCACCTTCAACACAACCATCAGCATCCACATCAAACTGACGCATCACCAACGTCAACGCCAAAACAACGCGCCATCATGGCAGACAAACCAGACGCCATTATGGTACATGACAAACACAAAGATCATCTCGAGCGGATGCTCATGGAATTCCTTTTTCATGGGCCGACAATTTCCACCTGTACAGTCCCTCGGACCGAAGGGGGCCTGTTGAGGGAACTCGACGCCATTGGAGAGGGCGGCTAAGAACCATCCATACCCCCGACGGTAGCTTAGAACTCATCGAGTACATGAATGGATTCTTCACATGGAAGAATCTTTCTGGCGAGAAGCTGTACCTACCCATGGGGAAAATTGGACACTCCACGCCCAAGGCAAAGCTGCATATGAACGCTGCTGGGCTCAAAAGGCCGCCGCGGTGGCTGCAGCTTTAACTATGCAGACAAGTCCAACTTCGACAGCGTCCCAAGTCCCGACTGCTATGGGCTCGAATGCGACACCACCAGTCAATCCAGTGGGTCGCATGAAGCAGGCGGAAATCAACTCTCTTCTGTCGGCTATTGATGAAGATGCCCAAAAGGACAATTGGGGGCCTGTCGAAGAACAGAGCGGATTCGATCCTGCGACTGGAATTCCAATTGGATGTCAAATATTCACTATCTCAAATTTCCTCGCCGTCGTGGGTGATGATATGCTAGAGAAGATTCACTGGGCAAACATTCTCGGAATTCGCTATGCATCCATCAGAGACTCCTCAGCGCCGACAGGTTGAAGGAATTACATCTAGGTGGCATTCCAACCCGACTACAAGTACCTTTTCACTGATCCAGAGTGGAAGGCAGCTTGGGAAGAGGCACATGAAAGTCTCTCTCCCAACAATATGTTGCAAGATGGACAACAGCAAGATGTTTTGCAAATGAAGCCTGTGGACCAAGGCTGGGCGCACTGGAAGACTGCCAAGGGCAAGGACTTCGTTCCCCAAATCGAGCTGCTCGTTGCAAAAGACATGCCTGGGAAGAAGACACCGATCGCAGAAGCCAAGCCCAAGACTGAGGAGTTGAGCAAGGCCTCTTCATCCACGCCAGTTGCAAGTGCCTCGAGCTCCAACAGCGGCTGAAGTAACCAAAACCTTGCCTCAAATCCCAACCGTGTCCGAAAAGCTCGCGGCCGTGGTCGCGGCCGTGGAGGTAGAGGTCAATCTAAGAGATGACCTCCCTCCTCTTCCTCATTCCTCTCTCTTTTTCTCATTCCAACAGCCTTAGGGTTGTCGCTCACATTGAATATGCGAAAGTCTTGAGATTTTCATTTTGTTTTCCTGTTTGAATTCCCATGACGGTAGCCTTGAGGTTTACCAGGTAAGATCTTGAGATCTTTTGATTGTGTTATAACCTTGAGGTTAGTAAGTGGGATCTTGAGATCCTTTGATTGTGCAGTATGCAGGTAAGATCTTGAGATCATTTCATTGTACGGGGAAGGAAGTATTCGGGTAGGATCTTGAGATCCTTTGATTATCATTTCCAAAGTCTTTGTAACGCGAGATACCCCTTCTGGATTTTTCGAACCTTGAGGTTCTTCTATGGATTTTTGAGATCCCTTACCAAATTGGCCTGTACAGGCTTTACTTGCACTTATGGGGGATGTATTGTAGACTAACAATCCAGCTTCTACAACAATTTTGCTCATTGACGAACCGTGAGAAATCTTGCTGTGAAATGTATGCTGTGATAAGTAAGACTTACAAAGTTACACAACTTGACTAACTAGGAGATTTGAAAAGTATCTCACGTTATCATCTACTTCGCGCTCTAAGCCTCCTTGAAACTTGGATTGTATTTCTCTGCATTTTCTCTACCAACAAGTCCGAGAGAATGGTTGTGAATTCTCAAGTATCGAGATGTTGGCTGATACTTTCGAGAGCACCACGTTATATTCCAACTAAAGGCCCAATGTCTTAAGACGTTGGCTACGATGCTTTTCTTGTTAGAGAAACTCTCATTTCAAGACTTCTGTGGGAGGTTCAGAGTTTTTCGATGGCAGCAAAGAGGGGGAGAGAGCCTTGAGAAAGGACGGTGTGCTTGCGAAGCCTATTATTTTAATGGAACCGTTGTCTTCAATTGTTCTATATCACACTGTTAAAAGAACAAATATGTAATTAATTTTAAGTTAGAGCGCGATATCCCTTGGGGAAGAGATATGGAAAGGTTATTATTAAGCTTTTCAGCATAAGAGTATTCACTTTTGGATATACGAACTTGTTTTCTTCCTCTCTGTTATTCTATTCTTTATATTCAATTGTGTCAGTAATTAAGGGGACTAAGAAGTCGTGAAAGTGAAAACACTACAGAATTTTTTTTAGGAACACCTCGAGGGTGTTTAGAAAGAAGACTAAAAAAAGGGTTTTTAGTAGTAAGACTAGACAGTCATTTGTTAATAATAAGAAAGTCATCGGGTGACTAGAATGTCACTCGGAGAAGACTAGGAAGTCGTGTAAATAAAAAAAGGAAAAGTCTAAACTGCTTTCGAGTGGTGGTTTGAAATTAACTGGTGAGGTTGTGAGTGTTAAGTATAAGGACATGTTTCGTTGTAGGAACTGTCCACGATACATCATGCACTGTAAGTACAAGTACAGCCCGTATAGGTCTCCTCCAGACCCCTACTTTCCAATTTCCAAGCTGACAATCTAGAATACAGGTAAATTTGGTAAATAGTTCTCAAAAACCCATAGAAGAGCCTTAAGGCTTTCAAATATAGACAGCAAATGATCTTAAGATCTTACTGTCGTTATATAGGTGAATGAGTCTCTGACTCATATCCATCCACGTGACTAGCACGCTAGTACCACGCTAGCACAAGCATAAATAGTCGTACTTCGTGTACCTAGAATAGCAACAGAGAATACAATACGCATATGCAACCAAACAGATTTATGACCAGGTCATACCAACACTTACCTAGTAACCTCTCCGCCCCCCTACTTGTGTTGTGAATGATGAATCTCAAGATCTTACCTCGCGATCTCCCACCACAAATGTTGATCTCAAGATCCTTATCCCTCTGTTAGTAAAATGATCTCAAGATCTTACCTGGTAACTCCAAGGTTACAACAATACAACGAAAGGATCTCAAGATACTTCTTTATCTGTCAGTAAAATGATCTCAAGATCATACCTAGTAAGCCTCAAGGCTACCATCATAGGAGGAAAACAAAAGGAAAATCTCAAGATTAACCTTTACAAGAGGAAACTGTCAAAAGGCAAGGCCAAGACAAGTTTCCCCGTTTCACTGTAGTTTGTACAGGTTCCGTCCATGGAGTTATGAGCGGACAGCCTGAATATCTCAGTCAGCGTTCCCGTCCACGGAGTCGCCGCTGATAGGACTATTGTCCGAATAATCGTCTTCGACAGGATCGTTGTCTGAAGCTTGACCTGGATCCCGATGGTCGGGCACATTGGCAAAGTTGGGATCGCGATTGCCCATGTCAAGGTCGTAGGCACCATCATTGGCAGTATTGTCTTGCTGCGAATCAGGAGTCGGGCTATTTCCATCGACATAGGGTGCCAACCTCTCCATCATTGGGGGACTCACAGACCGCTCGCGGGCTTCATCTGGGTCAAACATCATTCTATACAAATGAGCTTCTCTTCTCAGATGGGGCAACCATTCTTCATGGTCCTCTTCGTGTTGCTGTTGCAAGGTTCTAGGACTGAGAGGCCACCAATCTGGATCGGACCTATGTCGCTCATACTCTTGCTGGTCCACAAATTCCAAAAAGGCCAAATGTTCGCGAGCATATTCTTCATGATCACCCGAACGAGCGGCAAGGGTAGCGTCGTGTGCGGCATCATCGCTACCGTTGGGTGCCGGATTCTGGGCCGAAATCCAGTCCCTGGCTGCTTGTTCTTGCTGCTGTGCAGCCAGAGCTCTCTCATGAGACACTCTGAAAGAACCTTCCAGCATACGAGAAAATGTTCTTGGATTGACAGGATGAGGTTCCGAGTACTGATCATTATATGAGTTACTGGCAGACTGCCTGCAGAATCGCTTGTAGACCAGCTCCTCTGCGGGGCGCTTATCACCAAAGAGAGACTCATTGTACGACCGCTTTCGTGCGAATTGGCTCGTACTGGCAAACTCGTTTCTTTCAGTCTCGAAGGCTCGGCGGAGAAACGTCTCGGCGATTTCGGTGAGAACTTTTGTTGTATGAGGGCAGGGACTGAGGAAGCCTGTTGGGTGATACTCGGGTGCGCCCATTCCCGATAAGACTGAGAGTTCTTGGTGGCGAGCAGAGTTGTCTCGTACATGTTGGAGACAATCGACTTGAAGGACAGAGTGAAAAAGCCGGCGGGTGTCCTCTCTCATTTCTTGCGAGTCGAAACGGACAACGGGTTCAGCAGACGGAGCTTCCAAATCAGTAATGGTTCTTTCTAGGCAAGAATCTGAACCTACGATGAACTTGAGAAACGAGTTCCTGGATTTTGAAGGTTCTACAATCAAGAAACTCGTCGATCCCAGGCCAACACCAGCTCAAGGTTTCTTCTCGTTCCGCGCACGAGGAAACACTGCCAGCCCCGACCGTTTTTGCTAGGTGTAGCTCTGCCCTGATTGCATCCTCTGTCGAATACTCGATACTGTCCAAGAGGTTCGCGTATTGCTCGGCGAGCGGGTTATCGAAATTTGGGAAGAACGTCCTCCTTAGCCAAAGTATTGAAACCAAGTCATGAGCTCTGCAGCGTGCAGCAGAATGACCGGCTCACAGCTGAAGACTGTTCCCAGGACGCGGTGTATGTTCTGATAGTAGTCCTCCCAAAACGCGTCCTCAGTCCGCGGACGGTTGGTGAATTCTGGAGTTTGCGCTCCTTCGCGTAGGAATTTCTGTAGCATCTCATCGCAATGCGTATGGTAAGGGTAAAACGTCGTCATGGCGGCGTTTTGTGTTTTCAATTTCGGTGCGTTACGAAAGATGAAGAAATTGGGAGGAAGAAGTGTTCTCATGGGAATTTTTAAGTACTAGTGGTCGCGTAAGAAAGTGAAAGCGGCGTCGGATATATTTTAATCAAACACTGCGTCAAATCTCAGCGGTAGCCACCCCACCCCAAAACTTTGCAAGGACTAGTAAATCATTCTCTACAATCCACTGATAAAGCGACAATTTTAAACATTCTCAAGTATCAAACAGAGTCTGTTGTGGCAACAAATATAATTTCTCGATAGAAATTGACCCCCCTTTAAATTTTTGGGGAATATGCGAATCTCACGTGACCCGATTACTATATGGAATACTCGATCTGGATTCCCTTTTTTGGCAGCGAAACTTCATCGACATCTTGAATCAATAACCTAAGATGCTACCCAGAAGCAAAGCAGCGCCACTGCGGCGACGCGCGCGAAATACAAGAGCAAATAGTTCAACTACACCGGAGGCAACACCCGAGCCAACACAGGAGCGTGCGACCAAGAAAAGAGCTTCGACGCGCGCCGCAGCACCAAAGCGAATAAAACACGCCCGACTCGAAGTCAGAGATACCTCTAGTTCCGGGGCTTCAGAGCCCGAATTCGGAGAAGATGAAGACGAAGACGATGACGAGCAAGCCGAAGAAGACGATGTCGACAGAGGCAAGATCATTTGGACCACAGCCGACCAAAAGTTCGTGAACTCATCTCATAAGAGCGAGGTGACTCTATGGTGGAGAGTACAGTCAGTATTTGGTGAAGACATTTTTCCTGGTTATCTTCTACCGCAGGGTGTCGAAATCGACACTTCATTGAACTCGGATGAATTCAGTCAGAGATGGTCCGACAACATCTGCCAACTCTTCCTCGAAATCGTCGCAAATCCTGTCTTTGAGGAAAATTGGAAATTAGTTCGATATGTTCTAAGCTTGTACCTTTGTTATTATATAAACTATTAATAACATAATTAGGTTGAATTGCTGCTATTAACATAGTTTGTTTATAATAGTTTAATAATAGAAACGACATTAGTTATACTATTCTATACTAACTTTAGATATAAATTAACAGTATATTAAGAACTATTAACTTTAATAATTAATAACTAACTTGTTTAAATTCAGGTCTTAAAAATTAAAGATCTATATAAGGAACTTATAGAAGATTTATAGTTCGTAGTAGAATATAATATATAACGTGGTTTATCAGAACCTGGCGTATATTAGGACCTGGCGCACTTTTCCTTAGCATTCAACTTTAAATATTAATAAATTAACTACAACATATTAAATTAACTATAACTACTTAGAATCCGAAGAATTAGACATATCTACATCTATTTAACAAGTTCGTGTATTATGACTAGCTTTTCCGTAAGTACTATAACGCTGTCTAGACGATTGCCTCTCCTTCTTATTACCCCCCTCCATACGTAAGTCGCGTCGTACTTGCTTATTAACGTCCTTTTGAGTTAAAAGATCTTAGACATCCTCTACTGTAAGTGCCCCCCCTTGATATACACGAGTCTTTTTAGCTCTACGGCGTTTGCTTAAGGCTTTATTCGCTGCTCGAAGGGTACGTACTTCAGCAGACAACAAGGTTATCTTATAGGCTATTCGCTCTATATCTTTTGCTAATGTAGTAACTGTCTTAAATAGTAGAGTCAGCGAGCTCCCCTGGTGACAGGTAATCCGTTTCTAAACAAGAGTTGATTATAAGAGCGCTTCAGTAGGGTTTAAGAGAGTCTAGGAGATCTAAGTATTAGAATTAGCAGTAGAGGGTCTTAGAGGAGTTAGAGTCTGTAACCTTACGTCAAGCTTTGAAAGTACTACTTATAGGTCAAAAGGCACTAGGCCAGCTCTATAGAATCCAGCTTAAGCGTTCTAGACTGTTATTAATTCTTTATATACTACTATAAAAGCTAAAAAGAACTCTACCTTTGTAATATAGTTAATATAGGCTTTAATAAACGTCTTAATCTGCCGACTATACGTCTACTTTAATATACTAAAGTATCTAATATTAAGTAGTTAGGTTATATAGAATAAGTAGAGAGGTAGTCTAAGAGTTATAATATTATATACTTTATAATACTCTTGAAATTCAGTTAATTTATAACTTTTATATCTATCTAATACTAGTATTCGATATAGACCCTTTATATAACTAGTAGTATATTTATCGAAGTGTTTTAGCTATTCTAGACCTGTCTCGTTGTTTATCTATCCGTTACTTATCGGTTTAATAACCTAGTCGTATAGAAGGCCGCTGTCTATATACTAATTCGTAAGATAATTCTTCTCTTAAACGACTAAAAATAGAGAGACATTCTAACTCTCGCTATTAATATAAGCAATTACTATAGCCTATTCCCGATTACCTAGCTAAACTGCCTTACTTCTGCTACGTCGATCTATATATATAATAACTATTATAAAGCAAATCACATCTATTATAAAGCCTATTTCGTCGAAGTTATAGAAATCGTAATCTAAAACACTATATTTCACTCTTATATTTTATATAAGTTAGAACTATATACTAATTAGGTTAGGATCTTCGTATAAGGCTCTTTAGAAGTTGTAAACGCGATTAAAACACGTCTTTAACCCTGGTTATCGTTATATAAATCGATATACTTAAAGCTTACTAACGTGTTTCTCTCTCTACGATTTAAGAATATAATTTACTATATCTTCTACACTAGCTAGCTAGAGTATAAACCCTCTAGAATCTAAGTTAAGTATATTCTAAAGAATTACTTCCTTTTTAAGTTAAGTTAATTTAATATTTACTAGCCGTCGTTCTAGGAGAGGAAGTTAGCCGTTTATTCTATAGCAAAGGCTAGTTTTAGAGACTTTGTAGATTTTTATAGTAGCTCGACGACTAAGCTTTTTAGATAATTAGATAGCCTTAATAGCTAAGATAATTCGAGCTTCTTAAGTTTAAATTTCTATTAGTAGTTGTTAAGATAACACGTATTAAAATAATAAAGTAGAGAAGATAGGAAAAGTACGCCAGGTTCTAATATACGTCAGGTTCTAATAAACTACGTTACTACTATAATAAACGACGTAGTTAGAAGCTAATATTAAAAGAGAGAGATAAAGTCTACTTAATATAAAAAAATATTAATACTAAAAGACTAAGTAATAAACTAGACTATTTAAAATTAAGACTATTTAAAATTAAACGAGTTAAAGAACTTTTAAACTATAAATTAGTACTACTATAAATAATAAATATATATCTAGTATTCTATATATTCTTACTTAAACTAGTACTATTAGAAGTACTACTAGCTCTACTTATAGAAATCTAATCTATTAATCTAAATACTAAGTATAAAGTTAAAAGAATTTTAAATTATTATATTATTAGAAATAAAGTTAGATACTTAATTAAATAAGTAGATTATCTATACTTAGAGAATATTTAAGAGCTAAAAAAGAATCTTAACTAGTACTTAGTAGAACTTCAGGAGTTCTACTACTGAAACTTAGGTTTACTTATTATTATAGTATAGATTAAGAAATAGATTATTCGCGAAGAAGGAAGAAAGAGAGAAGCTCTTTCTTAGCTATTTATATATCTATAGAAGAATATATCTACGATATTCGTAATCTCGCTTAGTAAGCCACTTAGAAGCGAGCTTAAAAGCAAGCTTATTTACTAAATTAAAACTCTTATACTTATATTTTATAGTTAGAAGGAAAAGCCTTAAAGAAGGCTAGGTTAAGAATTAGACCGAGGTTGAGATTAGTAGAAAGAGACAGAGCTACTAGATAAGCGACTTCTATCTCTCTCTTTTCCTTCTCTTTCTTTTCTTTTCTTTCTCTTTTCTTAGCTTTATTAAGCTCTTATAGATTTGCTAGACTATATTAGAGTATTTCCTACTTCTGCTATACTAGAAGACGTTATTATACTCGTAGCTAAAGTCTATATTATCTCTTCTTAGACTTTATAAGTTAATTCCTTCTTCTACTATAACCGACGCTTCTAGGTATTAATAGATTTCTACTTAAAAAGTAAGAGTATTTAGTTTCACTTCTCGATATTATATAGTTTATCTTTCCTAGTATATTTAAAGTACTTAAGACTGTTAATAATACTAATATAGTAATAACTAGTTTTTATATAAATATATTAAGTATAAGGAATTATTTCACGTTCTAAGCGTTTAATTTAAAGAGTGTTTAGAATTCTATATTATTTAAGTTTATCTTTTAAAAGAAGTGTTAATAATATAATAGAAGTAAGAAAAAGCTACTAAGCCTTCGACAGTATTTCTTAGAGTGTACTTAAGTATAGAGATACGCTAGTCTAAGAAGAGAATAGTATTATAAATCACGTTTTATATAGTAAGTAGTCTAGACAGCGCTTTAATAGAATAAGATATAACGTCTAGGAAATAGAAGGTAATATAAAAGAGAATTTATAATATAAAAGTATTTAAGAGATTCTAGAATCTTACTATTAGAAGACTATTAGAAGTTACGTAATATAGATCGCTTATATCGCCTTAGTCGCGAGCGACATAAGCGATATAAGTAAGATAATATAACGAAACTCAAACGAACTAAACAAAGATAACTAAGTCTTAAAGGTTAGTATATAGATAAGAAGTACAGATATACTAGGTTGTTTACTTAGAAGTAAACTCGTTACTTATATCAAAGATATTAAATAAGATAATAAGATTAATAACTAAAGTTAAGTACGAAGCTTCTATTTAATAGTAGACGTGCTAGTCTTATATAGAACCTTTATCTCTAAGTACGTCGCTTATATCGCTTACGTCGCTCGCGTCGCTTACGATTAAGGCGATTAGAGTAATATAGGCGATTACGTTATATAACCGTACGTGACTTCTAATAGTATTATAATAGTAAGATCCTAAAATTCTTAAATACTCTTTATATTACTGATTTCCTCTTATATTACCTTCTATTCCTAGATATTATATCTTATCTTATTAAAACGCTGTCTAGACTACTTACTATATAACCGTGGTTTATAACACTATCCTCTTCTTAGACTAGTATGTCTATACGCTTAAGTATAGCCTAAGAAAATATCGTTAAGAGGCTAGCGGCCTCTCTAGTTTCTAATATGTCGTTAATACCTCTCTTAAAAGATAAGCTTAAATAATATAGAACTCTTAACACCTTTTATATCGAACGTTTAAGACGTGAAATAATTCCTTATACTTGTTATATAAATGCGAAAACCAGTTATCGATGTATTAGCGTTCCTAGTAGTTCTAAGTGCTCTGAGTATACTAGGAAGAGTAAATCTTATAATATTAAATCGTAAAACTAAATACTTTTAATTTTCGAGTAGAAATCTATTAATACCTAGAAGCAACGGTTATAGTAGAAGGAAGAGACAGCTTATAAGGTTTAAGAAGAAGCTATATAGAAAATCCTTTACTTACGAAAATAATAACGCTTTCTTATAGAGCGGGAGTAAGAGATACTCTATTATAGTCTTACTAATTTATAAGAGCTTAATAAAGCTGAAGAGAAGGAAAGAATAGAGAAGGAGAAAAAAGAGAGGGAATTAGAGATTACCTAGCTAGTAGCCTCTTCTTCTTCTAGTAACCCCGCTTTTGTTACTAAGCTAACCCTTGATTTAGCTTTTCTTAAAGCCTTCTCTTCTAACTATAAAATGTAGGTAACCCTAGGTTTTAGTAATAGAACTTCTAAAGTCCCTTCTAGTAATAGTTAAGATTATTTTTTAACTCCTAAGTGTTTTCTAAGTATAGGTAATCTAACTATTTAATTAAATATCTAATTTATCTTTTAATAAGTTTATAGTTAAGAATTCTCTTAACTTTGTACTTAGCGTTTAGGTTTACTAGTTAAATTTCTATAACTAGAGCTAGTAGTGCTCCTAGTAGTACTAGTTTAAGTAAGGATATATAGAATACTAGGTAGATGTTTATTATCTTTAGTAGTGCTAGTTTATAATTTAAAGGTCTCTTAACTTGTTTAATTTTAAATAGTCTAAGTTTTTTATAATCTAGTTTATTACTTAGTCTTTTTATATTAATATTCTTTTATACTAAGTAGATCTTATCTCTCTCTTTTAGTATTAGCTCCTAACTATGTCGTTTATTATAGTAGTATACGTTTCTTTTAATAATAAACTGTAAATCTTCTACTAGTTCCTTATATAGCCTTTTGATTTTTAAGATATAAATACGAGTAAGTTGATTGTCGATAGTTGTAGATAGTAGTTCTTAGTACGCTGTTAATTTATATCTGAAGTTAGCGTAGAATAGTATAATAAGTGTTGTTTCTATTACTAAACTGTTGTAGGTAAACTATGCTAAGAGTAGTAGTTCTACTTAGTTATCTTACTAGTAGTTTATATAATAATAAAGGTATGTTTCTACTACTTAGTTTATACGTTTGTTTCCTCTATTTATCTAAGAGTAAAAAGCTATAGAGAGCTTTCTTTTTATACTTAATTATTCTATAAGAGTAATTTAAAATTTTAAGATAAAGAGCTTGTCTTTGTCTAAGAGTATCTCTTTAGATAGTCTATGTCTTAAGACTACTTCTCTAAGGAATACGAATACTAATTTCTTAGCTATACTTAACTCTATATATACTATTAGAATTATATACTTTATAAGTTGTTCTATAATAACTAGGATTAAGTTATACTTAACTCCTATTATTAGATCTTTAGATTTTAGTAATTTAATAATAAAATCTATAGATATTAATTTCTAAGGTATTTATAGTATTAGAGTAGTGTTTATCTGTCTATAAGGAGTATAGTAGGAGGCCTTGTTCCTAGTATAGGTATTATATTCTACTATTACTTTCTTAACTATTGTAGATAATTAATTAATATAGTAGTATTATCTTATCTTTTAGAGGGTTCTACGAATTCCTTAGTAGCTATAAGCGGACGTAGTATAGTATTCTTATACGAACTCCTTTACGTATAAGCTAGGAATCTATAGTTTCTCTTTTATATACTAGTTATAACTCTTATATATATTTTAAATTTTATCTATCTAGATGTTATTTATTACTACTATTTTATATATAGTAGGTACTAAGTCTCTATTTTTAAGAGTTTTTAAGATTATAATCTTTTTATACTCTTTATCTCTCTTATATCTAGGTTTCTAGCTAAGAGTATTAGCTTAAGCGTTTAACGTTACTTTTATATATTAAATAATAATATTAAATCCTTTTAATATCTTTAACTATTTAGCTAACTATCTAGTTATAAGTTCCTTAGTTATTATAAATGTTCTAAGATTCTTATAGTTAGATAAAACTATAACTTAGTATTTTACTAGCTATAAATAAATCCTCTAGTGTTCTAAGGCTAATACTATAGTAAGTAATTCTTTATTAAAGATACTATAGTTTTATTATACTATGTTAAACGTTTTAGAATAATATATAATAGGTATAAGTTTCCCTTTTCTATTTAGTTATAGGTAAATTATACCTATTAATATATTTAAAACGTCTGTTTTAATTATACTTAGTTTTTCTATATTAAAGTTATATAGAATAGGTTTTTCTATAAACCTTACTTTAATTCTTTAAAAAGCGTCCTTAGTCTATTTATTTTATATAAATTTAATAGCTTTTTTAACTAGTACTATTATTAGTTTAGTAATCTTAGCGTAGTTTTATATAAATAGATAGTAGAAGTTTATAAATCTAAGGAAGGACTATATATCTTTTATATTCTCTAGTAACTTCTAGTTTAAGATATCTTAGATCTTTACTAGATTTATTTCTATTTTTCTTAAGCTAAATACCTATTTTAAGAAAAGTGTCTAAGTTACTCTAAACTTGTATTTTAAGAGTTTTAACTAAGAATTTACTTTTATAAGTTGTTATAAAACTTTTTTAATATATCTCTTATATTCTTCTTCTTTTTTTAAGAAGATTAAGATATTATCTAGGTAATAGATTACTATTACTCTTAGAAGATCTTTTAAAATATTATTATTTTATCTTTAATATATAGCTAGTATGTTATAGAGTCTAAATAGTATAACTGTATATTTATAAAGGCCTGATAGTAAGGTAAATACTATCTTTTATTCGTCTCTGACTTTTATTTATATAAGTTTATAAGCGTTTTATTAATCTAGTTTTGTAAATCGTACTACTTTATCTAACTTATCTTATAAGTATTAGCTAAGTAGTAGTAGATAAGCGTCCTTAACTATAGTATAATTTACTTCTTAGTAATTAATATATACTCTCTTATCTAGGTTATCTTTCTTCTTAATAATAAGTATATTTAAGGTAATTAGTAACTTAGATTTTCTAATATATCTCTTCTTAATACCTTCTTTTATATAACTTTCTATTCTTTATAGACTTTTCTAGTTATATAACTAAAGCTTCTGCTTTAAGAGGTAATAACCCTCTTTTAATTTAATCTTATAATCTTATAAGTAATATTCTAGTAAGGCTTGTAAGTCTTCTAGGTTTTTAAACAAAGCTTTAAATTCTTTATACTATATAGGTATTTTATTATCAGCTGTCTTACTAACCTATGAAGGACCCTAGGTAAGGTGTTCTAGCGTCTTAGAAGAGGTGGCGCTAACCTTGTTCTAGCCTTATAGTTATAATTATAAACCTATATAATTATATCGACTAAAGGTTATTTTCTAAGCCTTTTAGTTAATATCTAGATTATATTCTTAAATCTATAATATACTAAGTATTACTTCCTTATTCCTTATTTTAATAATATTAAATTATATATCTAAATAGTATCTTTTAATAGTAATCTTTATTAGAATAGTTTACTAATTAATAATTCTATTCTAGTATATAACGTCTATTCTATTAACTACTCTTAAGTAGTATAGTCTTATATCTTTAATTAGGACGTTTAGCTTCTTCTAAGCTACTAGAGAAAGGAAGTTATCTATTACTCTAGAATTAATTAAGACTTAGAGTTCCTTTCCTCTTATCTTTACTATTACTATAAGTTGATTTTCTCTAGATATAACGTTTAACTCTCTTATAGTAGTATAATTTTCTAGTTTAATATAATAAACCTTAAATCTTCTTTCTCTATTATCTTCTTTCTAAGAACTTAGGAAGAATATTACTTTTTCGTTATTAGAAAAAGCTACTTTATATACTAGACTATCTTCTACTATTCTCTTAGGTTCTAGAAGTATTTTTATAAAATGTTTTTTTATAGACTAATTTAATAATACTTATAGTTTATACTAAACCTATTTAACAGTTACTCTATATAATATTTTAGTAGTCTACTACTTATCTTTTATAGGTTAGTAGAATTCCTAGATTAGGTTAGTTTAGAGGTCTACCTTAGTAACTCTAAATATTTACTAATCCTCTAATCCTTTAAATACTATTATAACTTCCTTTTTAACTCTTAATATCTAATATTTCTTGTTAATTTCTAACTTATAGTCTTAACTAGGTAGGTAGGTAGTTATGTCTAACTTTAGATATCTATTATATTTATTAAATTCTTCTAAGTAATACTACTACTATTTAGTAGTATTATTTCTTAAATTAGTAACTATCTATAGATCTCTCTCCTCTAGGTAGTTCTTTAGTATTATCTATTCTAGTTCTAGCTCTTTAAACTTAATAGTTTCTCTCTTAGTAATAGAGCTAACTATAGTTACTTAATCTTAATTATTCCTTACTATCTTATAAGTAGTTAAGATAGTAGGATTAACTTCTTAAGTAGAATATAGGCTCTAGAAATTAGGTTTCTATTCTTCTATATATATCTATCTATTCCCTCTCTTATAGGTTTTAATAAATGCCTATGTTTCTTCTTCTTTAGGTTTATATATTTTAGGATTTACCTCTAATAAGTTAGATTCTAACTCTAATAACTCTAATAAACTTGTTAATAGTAGTAATTTATATTCTATCTAAAGAGGCAGTTTATAATCTATTTCTAACTATATATTATAATATTCTTTAATTAATAGATCTCTGTTATTATTAGTATCTTATACTTTACTAACTTATAACTCGATTCCTTTATTTAGCTATAAGTATATAACGCCTACTGTTATATCTATAGCGTCTGTTTTAATTTATATACTATATTCTCTAGCTTTAAGTTCCTTATTTATAAGTTTAATTTTATTAAGTAATACTACTTCTTTATAAACTATAACGTGGTATACTAGGACCTCGTGATTATTAGGACCTTGTGAATTTTTTCCCTACTCTACTACCTTCAACTTTAACACGCGTTTTCTTAACAACTACCTAATAGAATCTTAAACCTAAGAAGCTTGAATTATCCTAGCTATCGAAGCTATTCGATTATCTAAACGAATAAACCGTAGTAAAGCTACGAAGCTATATAGAGTCTCTTATTCTACACTTACCGATAGAATAGCTGGTTAAACTACTCTTAGTAAACACTGGCTAGTAAATTATAAAATAACTATAATAGAAGAGGAGGTGATTATTTAAAATATACTTAATCTAGATACGAGAGGATTTGCGCCCCGGCTAGGTAGTATAGAAGATATAGCAAATTATATACTCGAGTTACGTAGAGGATAACGTGTTAGAAAGAACTAAGTATAACGATTTATATAACGACGTCTAGAACTAAAGACGTGTTTTAATCGCGTTTACGATTTCTAAAGAGCCTTATACGAAGATCCTAAGCTAATTAGCGCGTGGTTTCGACTAGTAGAGAATATATAGGCGAAATATAGAATCTAAGACTGCGATTTCTATAACTTTAATAAGACTGGTTTTATAATAGGTGTTATCTACGCTGGAATAGTTATTAGACGCGCTAATCAACGTAGCAGAGGTAAGGCTGTCTAGCTAGGTAATCGGGAATAGGCTATAGCAATTGTCTATATTAATAGAGAGGGTTTAAGCATCTCTCTATTTTTAGTAGTTTAAGAGAAAAATCACCTTACTAGTTAGTATACTAAGGGCGGTCTTCCTAATAACTAGGTTATTAAACCAACTAGTAATAGATAGACTAATAATAAGATAGGCTTAGAATAGCTAGAATACTTCGATAAGTATACTCGTAGTTATATAAAAGGGCTATATCGAATGTTAGTTCTAGATAGGTATAAGAGTTATAAATCGATAGTATTCTAAGAGTATTATAAGTTATATAACATTATTACTCTTTGCCTACCTCCTTATTCGTCTTATCTAACCTAGCTACTCGACGTTAGGTGTTTTAGTATTCTTAAACATATATATAGGTATTAAATCGAGACCTTTATTAAGGCTTATATAAACTATATTACTAAGGTCGAGTTCTTTCTTACGTTTTATATAGCTTATAACTAGTTAATAATAACCTAAAACGCTAAAGCTAGGTTTTGTAGAGCTGGTCTAGTGCCTCTAGAACCCTAGACTATAATCTTAAAGCTTAATATTAAGTTATAGACTCCTATACCTACTAGACCCCTCTCTGCCGACGCTACCTCTTAGGTCTCCTAGACTCCTCGTAACTCTTCTAAAGCTCTTTCGTAATCAACTCTTATTAAAGATCGTATTACTCGTTACTAAGGAAGCTCGCTAATACTTATTTTCTAGACAATCGCTTTGTTAGTAAAAGGTATAGAGCGATTAGCTTATAAGGTGACCCTCTTATTAGCCGAGGTCTGTATACTTTGAATAGTAAATAAAGCCCTTAGCAAACGCTAGAGAGCTAAAAATACCTATGTCTAAGAAGGAGGTATACTTACTATAGAGGATATATAGGACGGATTAGCTTAGAAGAATACGGAGGAGCAGGTTCGACGTAATAAGCGCTCTAGGGAGAGTAGAGAAGATAAGAGATAAACGACTTAGCGACGTTGTAGTATTTATAGAAAAACTAGTTATAATACACAGATGTGTTAAGAAGTTGTAGATATATCTAGTTTATTAGATTCTGTTACGATCTATATCTGAAGGCAAAGGTATAAGAGTATATATATATATATTCGAGAATTTAAAGCTACAGTTCTAAGAACGAGGGAATGCGGAATATATACCCTACGAAAAAGAGGTATTCCTACTAACTGTAAAGAGCCTTTAATCTCGTTATAAATCCGTCTAAGCGTTGCGGCTCTGACGGTCACGTGTAGGACCGAGAATCACGTGTTACAGACCAGCGCTGTAACATTACCCCCTCTTTTAGAAAAAGCTTGTCCGTAAGCTTTGTATTATAACTGAATCGTCCGTTAGATAATCGTAATCGTCTATTCCGTCTTCCCACGCTCGTATCTAGCTTTGTAAAGCCCTTAGCGGACCAGCGCGGGCTAGATTAGCAAGGTGAAAATCGTATAATTTATATAAGTAATACTTAAAATTCGAGGCCGGATACTACTATGGATCAGGGTTATAGCCTAACTATTGAACCCTGTATTAGAGCTTTCTACGAACTGCTTTTATAGCTAAAACTTCTTCTACTTCCTACTCTTCCTAATCTATAACCTGTATTAGCAGGGGTGGTTCGTTTACCTATCTAGGTAACGGATCTATAGCGGCCTTACGGAGCAGTGACGGGTAGAATACGGGGTGTATACGGAAGTGGTCTAGCAGTTCGAGCCGGAAAGAGTGTCCTTCGCGGGCTATAATCCGGAACGGACCCTCGTTTTGTCTATCCAGCTTATGGCTCGGCCGGTCTGTCTTCTAATTACGAGTCGATACCTAAACAAAGTCGTCTACGTTAAAGTCTACCGCTCTTCGAATCCGGTTCGCAGACCTTATATAGCGGTCTTATGCTTTACTAACCAATTCCTTTGCCACGGTCTAAGTGTCGTGTATTCTCCGTGCGAGTGCCTCTGTATCGGTCCGGTTAAGCTGTTCGCAGACCGTTATAGATTTATCTAGACGGTTCTAATCGAAGAACGTAGTAGCTACGTATCTGTTAATTACTTTAAAGGGCGAGAGCCTACCTAGACTCTCGTGTAGAAGCGTAAGCTAAGCGTAGTCTAGAATAAGAACAAGTTCGCTCTAGTTATCTTAATAGTAACTAACAAAAGGCTGTAGGCGTTGATTAATCTATTAGTTTATGATTTCGGTTTATCTATTAGTTTACAGGTAGAAAGTAGTAGATAGCTTAAGCTTTATACTAAGGATTCCGTAGAATTTAGACTAGAAAGAAGAAATAAACTATGGTCTATAGTCTGAAACAATGCTTTACAGATAGCTATAGGTTCGATAGATCCACGTAACGTATATTCGAGCTATATCTTAAGCTATAACTATCTTTAGATAGGGGATCGAGACCGATTGCTTAGTTAGGCGATCTATAACTATCTATAAGGTATTATAACCTTGTTTATCAGTAGGGAAAGACTTATAGTCTATAGTAATATACTGCTAGGGACGTTCTAGAACTAGTAACAGGTGTAAAAACCTAGGTTTACAGTTGCGAGGAACCGTAGTACGTCGACAGTCTCCGTAGTTACTAATGTAGGTTTCTATAGACGTCTGTAAACCTTTCTACTAGTATCTATAGGCGAGGATAGCTACCGTCTTTGTCCGTCTAGGGTAAGCCGTAGATACTTATACATGAGCCTTACGGATTAGGTCTGTCTATAAGGTACCTTGATTAGGAACTACGAGTCTCTTTTGCCAAAGAAGTAAGCCGTTCTCTATTGTCTAGTTTTAGTACCCGCGGGTAGCTTTCGTTCGGTCGTCTTCTAAGTCCGAAGAGTTACGGTTAGTAGTAAGTAACTGGTCGACAAGGTTAAGCGAGGGTTCTAAGGTAACTAGGGCTAACATTATAGGAGGTTCTGATTAAGTAGTAATACGTGGATCTAACTAATCAGACGTAAGCAAGGTTTATTATCTTATAGACGCTTTTAGGTCGTTCTATAGGTTAACGTCTTAGTCTCGGCGTATTAGCGTGTCCGTTTTCTCGTTCTACTTACTAGATTAAAACATAATTATAAAATAGAACTCTAATAGAAACTCTGCCTATCTCGCTTACTACTAGTTCAAGGTTTTAAAGGTTATAAAGTACTCTAAAGTCTTATAATCGGTAAAGACCTTAATCTAGGAGCTAGTCCGAGTAAGATCCGCTCGCTATTATCCAAAAGAGCGTATAATAGCTAGTATCTCCTTATCGTAGATTTGGTAGTTTAGCTTAGCAGGGTTCATCGTCTTCGAGAAGTAGCCTATAGGTCTCTACAGTTCGGTTTCGGATATACGTTATAATATTATAGCTATAACTACTCCGTTAGAAGCGTTAGTCTCAACTATAGTCTCTAAATCGGCTGTAAAGTAGTATAAGAGAGGGGTAGTAACTAAGGCTTCTTTTAACGTGTTAAAAGCCTTCTTATATTCTAAGTCGAACTTAAACAGCACTTTCTTACCTATAAGATGGTTTAGTAGACGAGTAATCCGTCTATAATCCCGAATAAAACGTCGGTAGAAGTTGTAAAAACCTAGGAAGGACTAGATACCCTTAACAGTACTAGGATATTTCTAGGAAACGATTACCGAGATCTTCTCTAGGTCGACTTCGATTCCGTCTATAGAGATAATAAAACTAAGGTACTTCGTACAAGTAACGTAGAACTCTGTCTTCTTAATATCTACTTATAGCCTAGCTTTATAGAGCCGTTCTAAGACCTTATAGACGTGTTCAACGTGTTCGAGCTTATTATTAGAGTATATAAGAATGTCGTTAAGATAAGCTATATAAAAGTCATCAAGATATTCTATAAGAACGCTATTTATATACCTCTAGTACGTAGTAGGACCGTTGGTTAAGCTAAAAGGCAACACCTTATATTTAAACGTGCTATAACAGGTCCGAAAGATTATAAGTTCTTCCGACTCTAGTTCTATACGTATACAGTTAAAAGCTTGACGAATGTCGAGCTTTATAAGGATTTTAGCACTAGTGATTCGTATAAGAGTTTCGTCGATTAGTAGAAGAGGGTGCTGGTTCTTACGAGTAAGGTTATTAAGTTTCTAGTAGTCGATATAGAGCTATAAGCTTCTATTAGGCTTCTTTATAAACAGTACTAGAGAGGCGAAAGAGGCGTAGCTAGGAATAATAAACCCTTTGTCGAGGTTATCGAGGATATACTGCTTTATAGCTAGAAGTTCCTCAGTCGTTATCCTATATAATAGGCTATATAATAGAGTATTCAGACCTATAAGTTCGATCCGGTGGTCGACTTAGTTTCGTAGTAGGGGAAGCTTATCTAAAGCTCTCTTTAAAAAGATATCCTTAAAGTCCGTGTATTCCTAGTAAACGTTCTATTCTACTAGTTGTTCGTCTAAAGCGTAATCTACTAAAGAGAGCTCTATACGTAACCTGTCTATAAGAGCATAGTCGATCTCTTGTAAGCTGGTAGAGAAGACTTCGTTATCGCGCTTTTAAAGGTTAAGTTTAAAAGCAGTAGCTCTAATATAATAGATATTAATAGCGAAGTCTTCTATAGGTTTACAGATGTCTATAAACAAGCTTATAGCCGCTTTATAGTCTATAACTAAACGTTTTCCTAAGGAGGATCGACGACGTTGTTAGCGGTTAGGAATAAGAACCTATATTCTATTCTAGGCAGAGACAAGGTCTTACTAAAAGCTTTTATCTAGAATTTCCTCGAGAGTGACTAGTAGCGGGGTTTAGCGCTAGCTTCGAGGCAGTATCGAATAGATTAATATAGGTTCCTCTATAGTATTCTAGCAGAGGTCGCGGTTCTCTATATTCTCCTAAGCCTAGAGGTCTAGTAGAGAGATAGTTATCGATTCCCTAGTAATAGGTACTAAGTAATCGAATCGACGAACTAGGGGAAGGGATTATAGCTACTTAATCTTATAGCTATAGACTACTAACTTTACGTTTACGTCTATAAGCTATTAACAGCTAATAATAATATCGTGTCCGCCGATATTAGTAATTAGAAAGGGCGTATTAGTAAACTGTCGTCTGTCGATACTTAGCGTTAAGCGAATAACACGAGTAATCGCTAGTCCTTTATGTCTATTAAACCCTATAATTGATATTACGTATAATAGCTTTTCTGTAGCCTGTCTATAATATTAACTTAACTAGTTAGCCAAAGCTGTATTAATAAATAGCTATCTATTCGCTCTAGTATTAATAAGTCTAGTAGTATTAAAAGTATATCTATTCTTAATTAAAGTATATATAGTTGTAAAAGCCTTTCCGTCTATTATACGACTTAGATTAAGAGGTTAAGATCTAAGTTTGTTTTACTCTAAAGAGGAGACTTGCTTCAGAGCTGTTCTTTTCCTGAGTCCTTATAGACGAGTTCCTCGTTAGCCGATTCTTCTCCAGACGCTTGTAGTCCGTAGGAGTCTGTAAGCGAGTTTTTAGCGTCTTCTAATAGCTTAATAGCTGTGGAGGGTTTTCGAGGAAGAGGGCATTTACTAGCGTAGTACCTAGGTTTATCGCAATTATAATAGATAACGTCTGCTATATCCTAGACAGGAGTTATACTCTTATAAGTAGGTAAAGGAGTCTTGCGGTCTATAACTGGAGAGTAACGGACCAGGCTTTAGGTTGGCGGATAACCAATAGTAGCACGTAGAGCCGGAAGTTAGTAAGTTAATCTATAGCCGGCAGAGAAACCTCTTATAGGTAGGCAGCGGTTGTAGCGAGCTATAAGGCGTTCCTTAATAGTTACCCCGTCTTAATAGACAGAGTGACAGCGGTTATATAACTGGTTAAAGGTTGCTAGGGTAATTTAGACTAGCGAGATACTTACTTAGAGAGCTAACGTAAGCTTCTAATATAAATCTTTAGACCACTTACTTAATAGGATATAAGCCTTAGTTATAAGGCTTAAGAAGGTTGCTTTAAACATAGCAAAAGTCTCGTCCTCTTATATTAAGAGTTTATAGAAGACTTTACAGGCCTCTATAGCTTCGTTACTGTCTACGAACAAGGTATCTAGATATATAAGTATATCTATAACGTCTATAAATAAGGTAGGGGAACCGAAATCTATCTATGGTTCTAGGTACTCTTATACTACGCCGGAAGTAGCTATAAAGACGAAGGTAAGTTTGTCTTATTCGTCCTCGAAGAGGTTCTTTCTTATTTTACTAGCTAGGATAATCCGCCAGGCCTTATATAATAGGGAGATACCGTCCTTAAGTTTCTCGCTATCTTAGAACTTATAAGCAGAATTGTTAGAACTAAATCGGGAACGGGAGGAGTCGGTAGTAACCTCTTAGAGGGCTTGTATATACTCGCGGCTCGGGAGAGGGTTGTCAGGGTGGTTTATAAGCAACGGGGTTTAGTAGAGTTACGCACGTAAAGAGAGGATTTCAGCCTGTAAACGAACGTTTTCGTCCGTAGGAGGCTCGCTTATCGCAGGGGAGGCAGGCGAGGGAGGGGCGACTACAGGGGTGTTATCTGGTTGTTGAGGCTCGGTTCGAGACGAGCTAGTAGGTGTCTTCTCTTTTCTACTACGACTACTTCGAGTATCGGCTATTGTATTATTAGAAAGGAAGGAGGAGAAGGTAGGGAGAGGTTATAAAAAAAGGGTGTACAGGCCGTTATAAGCGTGTCTTTCGAGATAAGTCGTTACAGACGCAGAGATGCTCGAGGGATCCGTTTATAGGAAGAGGGGCCGTTATAGACGGAGGAGGAGGGTTGTAATTACACTGTTACAAGTGTGAGATCTTCTAGCTGTTACAAGCGTAGAATCCGGTCGATATTATAATCCTTCGTAGAGAGTAAAAAGGGTTAAGCTTTAAATAATATCACGATCTATATCTGAAGGCAAAGGTATAAGAGTATATATATATATATTCGAGAATTTAAAGCTACAGTTCTAAGAACGAGGGAATACAGAATATATACCCTACGAAAAAGGGGTATTTCTACTAACTATAAAGAGCTTTTAATCTCGTCATAAATCCGTCCAAGCGTTGCGGCTCTGACGGTCACGTGTAGGACCGAGAATCACGTGTTACGGACCAGCGCCGTAACAGATTCTAAGTAGTTTTAATTAATTTAATATATTATAGTAGTTTTATTATATTTTAAAGTAGTAGAGTAGGAAAAAATTCACGAGGTTCTGATAATCACGAGGTCCTAGTATACTACGTTAGCGTTAATTCGTCTCTTCTTATTAGAGTCTTTCTTCTTACTATACTTATTTACTCTATAGCCTAGGAGGCTATAGTTATAATATAAGTTCTACTTATATTAACGATTTCGCTTCTTCTAGGAAAGTCCTTCTTTCTTTTAAAAGGTTTTCTTCTATATAGCGTTTGCCTTCTTACTATGTTTATTAGCGTAAGAGTGCTTCTACTTTCCTAACTCTTAACTCTTTTCTCTATACTTAGGGTTACTCTTCCTAAATTCGTATAGGCGGTTATTTAACTAGATAACTTCTTTAATTATACCTATAATAGTTAAGAACTATATATTCTACTTAGCTATTTCCTTATAAATATATATCTTTAATCTCTTATAAAAGAGTTTTATAAGAGTAATAGTATCCTATTCTGATTTTATTCTATAATATTAAAATTTATTAACGTAGTTTATTACTAATCTTATTTAGTATAAATCTAAAAGCTTATATATAGCTGTTTAGATTACGTCGAAGTCTTTGAAGACTTTTCTAATAGTTGTTTTAAATCCTTTCTAAGATTTAAATATAATCTTAGTTAATTCTATCTTTCTGTTTTTATTCTTATTCTTAAAGAAGTCCTTTAAATATAGCTAAGCTTATTCTAACGCTGATTCTCTAAGGTAGGAGATAGCGAAGATAGTTTATAAATTATAATTACCTTTGAATTTGTTAGAATTGAAGTTGAAGTAGATGTTTATTTAAAGAAGGAATAAGTCTAGTTCCTTTTACTTCTTATAATACGTATCTAGTATCTTAACTTTAATTGTTTTAAGTACTTTAACCTTATAAGGCTCGGGGGCGTCTAGTATACTAATATTGTCGTCGTTCCTAGTTAACTGTGTACCGGCAGGTGTTCTTCTAGTAGCACTTCTAGATGTTTCTATAATGTTAACTTAACTAGTATTTAGGCTAGCTGCTACGGGGGTTGCTAGAGCTATAGCGACTAAACTTCTAAGTAGATGCTTAAAGTATAACGAAACTTAAACGAACTAAATAAAGATAACTAAGTCTCGAAGGTTAGTATATAAGTAAGAAGTATAGATATACTAGGTTGTTTACTTAGAAGTGAACTCGTTACTTATATTAAAGATATTAAATAAGATAATAAGATTAATAACTAAAGTTAAGTATAAAGCTTCTATCTAATAGCAGACGTGCTAGTCTTATATAGAACCTTTATCCCTAAGTACGTCGCTTATATTACTCGCGTTGCTTACGTCGCTTGCGATTAAAGCGATTAGAGCGATATAGGCGATTACGTTATATAACTATATATAACTTCTAATAGTATTACAACAGTGAGATCCTGAAATTCTTAAATACTATGACGGCCCTCTACAAATGTACTAAAGGAGATACTTATAGAATAGTACCTATATTCGAAGAAAACTAAACTAAAGAGAGAAGAGGAGAGTTAGTACGCTCTGTCTCTATTTATGTACACTAAGCGAGACTTCGGTAGAACCTCGGCACGTGATCCAGTCGTATGTGACTGGGACTGTCACAAATACCCTTTATATTACTGATTTCCTCCTATGTTATCTTCTATTCCCGGATGTTATACCTTGTTCTATTAGAACGCTGTCTAGACTACTTACTACGTAACCGTGGTTCGTAATAGGTAAGCGATATTATTACACCTATACTAGGTATAAAGCTTTCTACTATATATCTTATAGCTAGATAAATACTACTCTAATACTATAAGTATCTTAGGAATTAATATCCTAGGATTTTATTATTAAGCTACTAAAATCTAAGGATCTAATAATAGAAGTTAAGTATAACTTAATCCTAGTTATTATAGAACGACTTACGAAATATATAATTCTAGTACTATATATAGAGTTAAGTATAGCTAAGAAACTAGCTTTTACATTTCTTAGAGAAGTAGTTTTAAGATATAAACTACTAAAAGAAATTCTCTTAGATAGAGATAAGCTCTTTACTTTAAAGTTTTAGATAACTCTTATAGAATAACTAGAAGTAAAGAGAAAGCTGTCTATAGCTTTCTACTTATAAACGAATAAATAATATACCGAGAACTATTAACTTCGATAATAGATAACTAACTTACTCGAATTCAGGTCTCGAAGATTAAAAGGCTATATAAGGAACTAGTAGAAGATCTATAGTTTATAATAGAACGAAATATATACTACTATAATAAACGACGTAGTTAGAAGCTAATATTAAAAGAGAGAGATAAAGTTTATTTAGTATAAAAAAATATTAATACTAAGAGACTAAGTAATAAACTAGACTATAAGAAACTAAGGCTATTTAGAATTAAGTAAGTTAGAAGACCTTTGAATTATAAATTAGTACTACTATAAACTATAAACATATACCTAGTATTCTACGTATCTCTACTTAAACTAGTACTACTAGAAGTACTACTAGCCTTACTTATAGAAATCTAACTACTTAACTTAAATACTAAATAAGAAGTTACAAAGATTTTAGACTACTATATTATTAGAGATAAGATTAAGTACTTAATAAAATAGATAGATTATCTATACTTAGAAAATACCTAAGAGCTAAAAAGCAACCTTAACTAGTACTTAGCAGAACTTTAGGAATTCTACTAGTAAGACCTAGGTTTATCTATATCTTATAATTAGAAGAGAAAGTCTCTAAAAAGACTAGATCGAGGCCTAGCTTAGAAACAGGATTAATAGAAGTAGATAAAGCTGCTAGACAGAGGACCTCTATCTCTCTCTACTCTCTCTCTTCCTCTTCTTTCTTTTCTTTTTCTCTCTCTTCTATCTTATTAAGCTCTTATAAGTTTAAGAGACTATGACATAGTATCTCCTACTCCTGCTTAGTAAGAAAGCGCTATTACTTCTATAATTAGAAGATCTTCTATATAGCTTCTTCTTAAACTTTATAAGTAGTCTCCTTCTCTTGTTATAATCGCTGCTTCTAAGTATTAAGAGATTCTTACTCGAAGGTTAAGAGTATTCGGTTTTGTTCCTCGACGTTATAGAGCTTACTCTTCCTAGTATATTTAGAGTACTTAGAACTACTAGCGACACCGACGTAGTAACGACCGGTCTTTACTCGAGTATATCGAGTATAAGGAATTATTTTACGTTCTAATCGTTTGATTTAGAGAGTGTTTAGAATTCTATATTATTTAAGTCTGTTTTTATAAATAGGTGTTAATAATATAATAGAAGAAGAGAAAAGCTGTCTATCTTCTAACGACATTTCTTAGATTATACTTAAGTATAGGAATATACTAGTCTAAGAAGAGGATAGTATTACGAATCACGGAATATAATAAGTAGTCTAGACAGTGCTCTAATAGAATAAGGTATAATATCTAAGGAACAGAAGGTAATATAAGAGAGAATTAGTAATATAAAAGATATTTAAGAGTTTTAAGATCTTACTATTATAAGACTATTAGAAGTTATATACGGTTATATAACGTGATCGTCTATATCGTCTTAATCGCTCTAATTATAAGCGATATAAGTAATATACTTAGAGAACGAAGATTCTATATAAGACTAGTACGTCTACTATTAGATAGAAGCTTCGTACTTAACTTTAGTTATTAATCTTATTACTTTGCTTTAATATCTATAATATAAGTACCGAGTTTACCTCTAAGTAAATATAATATAATAGCTGTCTTCTTTACTTATATATTAACTATCTAACTCGATATCTTTTATAGTTAGATACTAGTTTCGTTATAGTATAG
Organism: Calycina herbarum; assembly: GCA_001414485.1. Lineage (NCBI taxonomy): Eukaryota > Fungi > Ascomycota > Leotiomycetes > Helotiales > Pezizellaceae > Calycina > Calycina herbarum. The sequence continues at coordinate 32,065 of LLEY01000201.1, read as the reverse complement.
TTACTACTATTAATAGAGTTTACTATATAAAACGTAGCTAGTACTATAACTAATATCTCTCTATTCTTCGCTAATTATAGTTACTACTCTTATATAAGTTTTAGTCTACTAAATTTACTTATACTTACTTCTTAGAATACTCTTATTAAGAGAACCTTTACTTAGAAAATAGAAGATGTTTTAAAGCTTTTATAAACTAATTTACTTATTATAAGAAATAGTATAGAGAAATTAGTAAATACTAACTAGTTATCTACGCTAGTCTACTAAGTTAGAGACCTAGTAATACTAAGTACTAAGAATATTAAGTCTATATAACTTATATCTAAGTTTAATACTAAGTATATTAGCTTCTTTTAAGTACTCTAAGTTATAAACTTCTATTTCTATAAACTAGAACTACTTTATAAACTATACTCTATTTAGCTAGTTTTTTATATTAACTTACTACTATAATAGCCTACTATTAGGAATAAGAGTTGCTAAGGTTACGTATATACTAGATAGGATACGTATTCGAGTATTAGGAATATCCGGTTCAGACCTCCGAGTCTATTATTATTATCTAAACCCTTTTATATATAGATACTCTTACTCTTAGTATTAGGAAAGGTTAATTTAATCTTTTCCTTTGTATTTAGAGTCTAGTATCTAAGTATATTATTCTACGGAACGTACTTCTATATACCTCTTTTATAGTATTATCTAATTCGTACTATTATATTAAAAGATTAAATTCTTCTTACTAGAGACGGTCTATTATAATATCTCACCGAGCGCGTTAACGTTCTATATCGAATTCGATTCAGTCTAGATTTAGATTAGTATAACGACAACCTTAAATTACTAGTTTATAAACAGCTAGTAATATTAGGGTTTAATATCTATTAGTTAGCTAGTAAAAAGCGTATTCTCTAATACGTTAAAGAAGTGAAAGACGCTAAGGATTCCTAAGACTTTAAATAACCCTCTCTATATAGAGATTACTATATAAGGTTTAGAAAGTCGATATTAAGTTACCTAGAAGGCTTCTGAATCTACTCTTAAACCTCTCTCTAACGATATTAAGTATATTAAACTAAGGAGCGACTCTAGGTCCCTCCTAAGCTCTGCTAGAGAGTGTTAAGTAACCTACTAGGGAAACTAGTAAGCCTCTCTCTAAATACGTACTAAACCGTACTTATATACCTAAACCTAAAAAGTTAAGAAATAACAAAGATAAGAGCTTAGCCTAAAACCTTAGAAACCTACGAGACTTTTCTAATATAGACGAGATATAAGATATAGTATAAGGATTAGAAGAAGAACTTTGAAATAATAACTATCGGTTTAGATAGTTAGAATCTATTATAAAAGAACTCTAAGAATAAACCAGAGTCTCTTAACCTTTCTAACCTAAAACCGACTATAACTCTTCTTCTATTCTAAGTACTATACTAGACCTCTTTTACTTAAGAAGCGAACCTGTCTCTAATACCTTCTCTTAATAGTAGACTACTCTATATAACTCTAAATATAGTCTAAATACTCTCTAACCTATCAAAAGCAAAATTACAAAAAAAATTAAACCTTTAGATAACGATATATTACTAATATACTAATAATAGAAGATATTAGTACGCGATAGACTTCTAGTAAATACTAATTATTATAATATAAGCCCGACTTAAAAAGCCCTTATCTAGGGAATAACTACTAGAATCGCTAAGAACTACCTTAAGCCTCGATACTAGTCTAAGTCGATTTATATTACTTTCTACGATTATTAAGATATAATTAAACTTTTGAATTTATATTTCTTAACCGGATATAAGATAGAGGATATATAGAATGCTTTCCAGGCCTTATAGATAGGTAGAAAAGATTATACTAGAGAAACGTTTACTAACTTCAAAGGTCGCTTTTCAAGTATAGCTATACTTAGAGAGATACTAGAGTTAGAACAATTCTTCTATATATAGGAGAAATTATATTATAACTACGAAACTCGGCTACTATACTTAAGAGACGTTAGAATTATAACTTTGTTAAAATAGTAGTAGATCTCCTAGCCCTAGATAAGGAACAACGCTAAAACGCTAAGTTATACACAGCTAATATAACTAAGCTAGTTAGTATAAACACTTTAGTTAAAAAGACTGCTTTTTAATTCTTATCTAGTTTAATACTAAAACTCTTACTACCTATAAGCAGATTCTTCTCTACTGTTTAGACTACTTCAAGGATATTTAAAACCACCTCTACTAGCAAACGCTAAAAGACTCTAGACCGAGTCCTAGCCGGTATAACATGCTACTACTATAGTAAGCCTAGGTACTACAAAACCGACTACTCTCAGCTACCTAGTATCAAAGAAATAGTCTAAGAAGCAGACGAAGATAACTTATAAGTCCTTATAAAGTACCTCGATTCTATCTTAAATTAAAGGGAAAACAAGGCAGCCTAGGTAAAGACTTCTTTCTAGGCCTATATAAATATAATCTATTAAATCTCGACCTTTCTAGACTTATAGAAGGAACCTAATTTCTTATAAATATAACACTTAGTATATATAGATATAGTATTAAAACTCAAGTCTTAATAGATATAGAAGCGAATAGATTCCTATTCTTAAATCGACCTCTAGCTTTATAGCTATTCTAATCGTTAGATATATAGATTTAAAAACTACTCTACTTAGTATCTATTCATAGATACGATAGTAGTATTAAGAGTAAAGTAACATAGTTTATACGACTATATCTAAATCTAGATTAACGTCGTATCTAAAACTGTAACGGTACGAAACGGATACTACTACAAAAGAGGTATATAGAAGTGCGTTCGATAGAATGACATATCCGAATACTAGGCTCTGATACGAAGGAAAAGACCAAATTGGTCTTTCCTTAAGAGAGAGTAAGAGCATCTATATACAAGAGGGCCGGACAATAACAAAAGTCCGTACCGATCCGGCTCTGACAATTCCGAAACCATCTGTGCCGTACTATACTCGGCACGTATTCTTAGCTGTTCCGATGGCTCGGCAATTCTATTAATAGCTAGCTATTACAAAAACTGCTCTTTTATCGTTCTAGACCTTAGATAATAAGACCTAATTATTAGAAATAAATAGTTAAAACATTTTAATATTCTTCTTAACTCTACTAGGAATCAACTTATTTAACTAGCTAAAACTCTACTAACTTCTTACTTTAGAAAGGAAATCTTACTTTCTCTAACTTCTAGCTAGAACTAGAAGTCTTATTTAAATATATAGTTAGATACGAACTAAAGAGATTATACTCTCTATTAAGATAAAAAGCAAAGGAATAGTAAGCTCTTAGCTAAGTTATTACTATTATCTACGATATTAACTCTTAATATCTACCTCTCTAACTCTACTCCGAATACTCTCTAACCTACTAGTATAGCTTAGATAGATTAGACCCTATACTCTTTTATTAGTAAAATAAGTATAAATACTTTATATTTTAATATAAAGCGACCTAATACTGAGTTCTTTATAATAAGTATCTATAAATTAGATTAGATTATTAATAAAAGATTAGCTCTACTCTTAGATAATACTAAGACTACGGACCTGATATAGTCCTAACTCTCTTAATATTACTCGTTATTCTAAGATATGTTCTTAAAAGCAGCCTTAGATAAACTTCTCTCTTATTATATATATAACTATAAAATCACCTTAAACGAACCTCTTTCTACCTCCTACTCTCTACTATATCAATAGTTAACTATAAAGCTATAAGCAACGAAAGAGTACCTTATTAATAATTTAAATAAAGGATTTATTATCAATAGTAATAGTTCTTTTGCCTTACTAGTACTCTTCGTTAAAAAGCCTAATAGTAATAAGCTACTGTTCTATATCGATTATCGGAAGCTAAATACTCTTATCTAAAACGACTCCTACTCGATTCCTTATATCAACGAACTCCTTTTAAGATTAAGGAAAGCTAAGATCTTTACTAAGTTAGATATATACTAAGCTTTCTATCGTATTTAAATAGACCTAGACTTAGAAGAGATAACTACGTTTAGAACTAGGTATAGAATATATAAATATAAGGTCCTTTCTTTTAGACTCTATAATAGACCTGCTATCTACTAATATTATATAAATAACGTCTTAATCGAATATCTAAATAACTTCTATATCGCTTACTTAGATAATATATTAATTTATTTAGATAGTATTAAAGAATATAAGAAATAAGTTAGAAAGGTTCTAAATCAGCTCTAAGAAGCAGGACTCTAAGTAGATATTAAGAAAAGCGAATTTAGTATTATCTAAGTTAAATATCTTAGTTATATATTAACTACGAAAGAACTCGAAGTAGACCCTAAGAAAGTAGAACCTCTACGTAACTAGGCCTAACCTAGTACTATAATAGGTATAAAGTCCTACCTAAGCTTTTATAGTTTTTATAGATAATTTATTAAGAACTTTAGTAAAATCGTAAAACCTCTAACTACTATAACGCGCTCTTTAGAGCTGTTTTAGTAGACATCTAAATATAAAGAAGCTTTTAAAGAATTATAGATCTAGCTACTCTTAATTTAAGCCTTATACTACTTCGACTCTGAATGTCTTATAAAGCTAGAGATAGACTCTTCTAATAGAGTAATAGTAGGTATATTCTCTTAATAATATAGTAATTATTAGTATTCTATAGGTTTCTATTTCTACGTCCTAGTTAGATATAAAACGAATTAGGAAATCTACGATAAGGAACTGTTTATAATTATAGAAGCGTTTAGAAAATAGTAACCTAAACTTATGTCGTATTAGAACTATATCAACGTCTTCTTAGACTATAGATCTTTAGAATACTTTATAATAACGAAGCTACTTACTTCTAAGCAAGTATAATAGATAGAATTCCTCTCTAACTTTAATTTCTAGATCTGATTTATATCTAGAAAGAATAATTAAAAGGCAGATATACTAACTAGACAAGAGTAAGATATTAGAATATAAGATTAAGTTAAGTTAGATAGCTGCTCGTATACTCTTCTTAGACCTATTAGGCTTAACCTCTAAATCAACGCCGATCTTACTTAGACCTTTTAAGTAATATCTCTTTCTATAATTAAGTTAGATATTATCTCTAAGTCTAGATCGGATCTAATTTAGAAGCTAAGAATAGCTAATACGTAATTATTTAAGAAGGAATATAGAGAACTTAAGAACGGTTATACTATCTTATCTAATAATTTACTTCTATTTAGAGAACAGCTTTATATTAAAAGGAATATCGAACTCTATATAAATCTAATCTAAGAAGCCTATAACCAAATATCTAGTGCTTACCTAAGTACTTGAAAGATATACTAGTTACTAGTATCTACCTACTACTAGATTAGTATAGGTTTAGACTATAAACTATATATAGCTAACTACCGAGCTTGTAGATACTCTTATCCTTAATAGACTAAATAACAAGGATTCCTCTACCTACTACCAGTGCCAGATTACCTAATATAGTATATATATATATATAGACTTTAAGTTATTTCCTAAGAATAAGTACGGATATAATACTATACTAGTATTTATTAACCGTCTTAGAAAGGATTCAGTGTCTATACTCTACTACTCTACTATTAACGCTAGAGGATTAGCCTAGCTTTTTATATAATAGATCTATTATTTTAGTTACTACTCTAAATCGATTACGTCTAATAGAGGACCTTAATTCGTCTTAGCTTTTTAGATAGAATTCTATTATATTATTAGTATTAAGCTTAAACTCTCTATAGCTTACTATAAATAAATAGATAGTTAGATAGAGATTATAAACCGATATATCGATTAGAGGCTAAGGCCTTTCGTAACTTACTATTAGAATAACTAGAGCGAGTTAATCTCTCTTATAAACAGAGTATAAATAACTCTTTTATACTCGTCTATTAGTATAACCTCTTATTAGCTTAAGTTTAGACTAAATTCGCGAACCTTATAAGATTAGAATAACTAAATTATAATAAAGTAGTTAAGATAGCTATACGTATATACTCTGTCTAGAACGTAGCTAAAGATAATATAAGCAAAGCCTAGTAGAGAATATAAGATAGTACGAATTAGTACTAAAGAGCTATTAACTAGGATATTAGTAATAGAATTTACTTATTAACTAAAAACCTTAAGATAAATCGACCTAGCCGAAAGCTAGCCGAATAGTAGACTAGACTCTTTGAAATACTAGAACGTGTAAGATACTCTTATAAACTAAAACTCCTAAAAGGATCGTTAATCTATAATGTTTTCGCTATAGACGTACTATCTAAGAATCTAAATACTCTCTTACCTAGATAAGAAGCTCTAGAGCCGCCTCTAAAAATCGTTTAAGATATATAAGAATAGGAAGTTTAAGAAATTCTTAGTAGTAGACTTTTTAAGAGACAACTATAATACTAGGTTAGATAGGTTTAATACGATATAGACTCTACCTAGTATTCTACTAATAATTTTTAAGGTTCGCTACACCTTCTAAGAGACTTCTATACTAAATATCTAGACGAATCGAGACCGCCTCGACTCCTTTCTAAATAGATCTAAGTATAGAAGATAGATAAGAACTGACAACCGAGTTACTACTAAAAACAACCCCGATACCGCTCTAACTATAATACGAAGCCTCGGAGACGAGTCTTTTTCAAGAGAGAGGGATATAATAGCCTGCTATTAGGAATAAGAGTTGCTAAGGTTACGTATATACTAGACAGGATACGTATTCGAGTATTAGAAATATCTAGTTTAGACCTCCGAGTCTATTATTATTATTCGAACTCTTTTATATATAAATACTCTTACTCTTAGTATTAGGAAAGGTTAATTTAATCTTTTCCTTCCTATTTGGAGCCTAGTATCTAAGTATGTTATTCTATAGAACGTACTTCTATATATCTCTTTTATAGTATTATCTAATTCGTACGATTATAACTACGCTCTTTTATTAGTACCTCTTTACTAAGATAACGTAACTCTCTATCGCTACTAGTAGCTATTAATAATAATAGCTAAGCTATTTAAGTAATAAAGAAGATAGTAGATTTCTAGAGAAAGAATAGAGAGTTTAAGTATCTTATTCGTTAGTAAAAATATAACGAAGATAAGAATATCTAAGAACTCTTAATAAACGTTATTAGTAGTAGTAATTCTATTTATATATTTAAGAATAGATTTTCTACTAAGCTTAGATCTATTAAGAATAAACGATTAAAAGCGTTCTAGAAGCTATAAAAGAGCGTATACGTCTAGTAGAAAAAGAGACTTTATATAAAGATTTAAGTTTAGTAAATAATCTTAGTTATTCTTTAGAAATTAGAATTCGTACTATTAGATTTAGTTAAAGAGTTCTTCTACTTAGAGAACTCTTATTAGAGCTTATAGCGAATACTAATAATTTAAACTATAGAAGCGTCTATATATAAGAAGATTCGATTATTCTTTCTAGAGTAGAGTTCTTTACTAACTTATATACTAAGTCTGTTTATTCTAGAGGATTCTATTAAGAGTACTCTAGAAGGTTCTATTCGCGAGCGTATATAAGCGTACGTTCTACTAAGTATACTCTCGAAGGTTCCCTCGTGTCTATGCGTTGCTAAGCGAGGTCACGTGAATGCGTCGCTGGAGCACTCTAAGACCTACTCCACGGGTGCAACCCTTTACAACTCTTCTCTCTTTGTAGATAATCTAATTATATACTATTATATAGATTTAATATATTATTAGAATACTATTAAGATTTTCTATAATTGTCGACGTTTAATCGTGAATTATTTGCACTTCTTCTGTTGTGAGTTGTTAACGCGCTAAATGTATATTGTCACATGATCTATCGGGTAACACTTGACATAGTGGAGAAAAATCCGCAATCCCTGCGATCTCATTGGTCGTCGCCACGCAGGGACGGATGTTACCTAACCATTCTTCGGCTCAGATAACTAGCATGCTACGCCTCAACACAGGTGCTCGCAGTCAAAAATGCTGACACGTGGCGGTCTCAAGAGCTTCAAGAGCTCTGCTTTTATCGCTTGCTCCTTCACGTCGGCCCGCCCCTTCGCGTCGGCTGTCGAGGTAGAGCGCAAGTTTTGCCCCAACGAGCATTCCTACCAATACCTGGCGACCAACGGCTACGACAAGAAAAGAACACGAATTCACGACATATACTACGATAGTTACGGACAATTGTTCCAGCTAGGAGTTTACCTTCGGCTGCGCAACGGAGAGTGGGAGGGAAAGATCTCCGTGAGTGGCAATTACATCGACTCGGTCTGCACGGAGATCTTTGGCGCCGATGTGGTGAAGGAGGTCATTAAACACAACTTGAAGATCTCTACAGATGGCAAAACCATTCAAGAACTACTCAAGCCCTGTGCCGAGTTCGTCACGGACCGTCAATCCTGGACGCTGGCCGATTGCACGACAACTCCGACTCCGACTCTAACTCCAACTTTTCAAGGCAAGCTCTCGGTGGTCATTGACGAAAGTCACTCACCCTCACCCGGCGGCAATCCCGATTTCAAGCACATCGTTGGCGAGGTCGAATGGACGGCACCTTTATTCGGCGAGTGTACACAGAGGGAAAAGCACCTTGAAAGAATTGGCAAAGAAAAGGTCGAAGCTGTGATGGGTGCTCATCCTCAGGCTTTTCCAAAGTGTGGAGCAGGAAAGTTGACTGTTTACTTTCAGACTCTGAGCCGGAGAAAAAAGGTCACGAATTTCTTGATGCACATACTGGCAAGATTCGGCAGGATCCTGAGGCAACATGTCTGGACCTAATGATAGGAAGATATTTGATCCGGATGAACAACGAACGATGGCTGCTTACTAGTCTACAGTACCGTGGTTATGTCCACCAGCAAAGTCATTGTACACTCCGTTTCTTAGCTATGAAGGAGCATGAATGAATCAACGGACGATCACCACTCCAATTCCTTGTTCTCCTGTGTGCCGCATCCCTCGCTCTGACGTGCCTTGGTCCAATCATAAACCCCGCCTCTCCTGAGAAATGTAGTCCGCTCCCACCGTACTTGACTCATGGCTATCCTCACCCCAACATCTAGAATACTCTCACTTGCTCTCTCCTCTCCATCACCTTTGTCTAGGAAGCTTATATTCTCGTCCAAGATCAAGTAGCTCCCTTTCATCATGTCATTACTCTTAGGAACGAAACATTCCAGATACTTGTATCGATCGCAGAATGTTTGCCATTGCTGTTAACTTACGAGAAACAAACGGGCATCGCGCTTTCGCTCCTCGTTGTCATTCTCGCCGGTAACGATCAAGCACTGGAACACCTTCCACCGGAATGGCTGCAATTGCGTGATAAGATGAGTTAGGTCTTCGTTCTAATTGAGGCTATAGACAACAGTATTGATCTTGAACTTGATGCCGAATGCTCGACACCAGCCGGCAATTTTCGTTAGGGTCTCAACGTTGTTGCCGTGTTTGCCTCTTCCGATCTTGATGTTAGTATCGGGGTCGAACGAATCGCAGGAGATAGCGAGGATGTCAATGAAGGCTGCATGCGTGCGCAAGAACTCCTCCGTGATCTTGGAGCCGTTTGATACGATGCTGATGCTTTCTATCTTCAAGTCGACTTTTCCGTAACGCAGAAGATTGCCCGGGAATTTGGGATACAGGAAAGGCTCGCCACAAGCAAAGTTAAGCTTTTTCATTCCCGCTTCCTTGAGCAGCCTCATGCCGCGCCGGGCGTCTTCGGGAGATAGCACGGAGGACGTCTTTTCGGTGTGGAAACAGAAGCCGCAGGTGTAGTTACACTTGCGAGAGAAGTGGTAATTCACTGAGGTGGGTGCTGTCGTTGTACGAATCCCATGAAGGCGATAGAGGTGGTAGAGGATATATACAGTGGTGCTGAAGAGGCAAAAGCCCCCCAAGAGACTGGTCGTTGAGAGAGGAGGAGTGCTTGGGATGACTGAAAACAACAACATGTTGGTTGGTGAACAGAACAGAACCATGGGTATGCAATGTTGTTGAAATGTTAGGGAGGCTTGCTATATATATAGATGTCAATGAATGTACGACCACAACCACCATATCAACAACACAGATTGAGGAATGACTGGGGTAATGTGGCAAACAGATACGTGTGGTGGATTGCTAGACGAGATACATGATACCTTTGTTTGGTGTCAGTACATACATACCTTTGGTGAGAAATAGGTGAATGCGTGACGTGTGTTTGGAGGAGAGAGAGAGCTTTTGTTGACTCCGACCATTGCATTGATGTGTCTTTGGCCAAGAACAGTCATTTTCCGCATCCACCTTTGAAAAACAGTCAATCTCGGCATTCACCTTTGAGTTCTACTAGAATATAAGATTGAAAGTCATCCACAGAACAGTTCACAACAATATTGCGCAACTCGTTTACCGTCGAAAGCGCTGTAGAACCAACATGTCCCCAAACCTCTTATTCATCTTTGTGCTTGGTATGTACAATTTATTCCCCCCCCCCATTATTAATTCTCGTGCTTTGTAGACTCACTGCAAAACAGGGCCTCCAGCAGCGGGGAAGGGTACTCTCTGTGGCCGCTTGACAGGACAATATGCCGTGCAACACATGTCAGTGGGCGACGTCCTGCGAAAGGTTATAGCAAACAACAATCACCCGTCTATCAATCAAAAGCTCGAGAAACAAGAACTTATCAACCCAAAAGAACTGCTGCCCATCCTAAAAGATAAGCTGTCTAAGGCAGACTTGAAAGACCCGGAGAGAAGAGTAATGCTCATAGACGGATTCCCTCGTAGCAAGGCACAAGGAGAGGCATTCGAAGCTGAGGTGACGCTATCCAAACATTAGTCCTGCGATGTCCTAATACATTAAGTAGCTTGCCGCACCACGACTTGTCCTACTCTTTCGATGTGACAAAGAGGTTGCGAGGAAGCGATATCTGGATCGCAAACGAGGCAAAGACGATGACGCGATGTTTGAAAAGCGATACCACGAGTACGAGATGGAGGGCGAGGCTATTAAGACTGCATACGGAAAACGGGGGCTTGTATTAGAGGTGCAGGTTGGTACCGAGATCTTGGAATCGTGGGACAACCTCCAGAACCGCCTTGAGCAAGACCAACGATGGAACAGTCTTTTCATCAAGTAATTCAGCATCGTGGATGTAGAGAGGAACCGATACTGGATGGAAGGAAGAAGCGAAGTTGCGCCGTACACTAGATATTGCAAAGGGTGGCCAGTTATGATCGCCTGAGAATTCATCCTGAACATCCTTGAGGCCGAAAAGTTAGTATAGATATTAATAAACACTTACTTAAGTTAGTTTTATAAATGTTTTACTTACTTAGCTAAGATTAAGAAGCTATAATAATATTTTATCTAGAATATTAAGTCCTCTCTCTAGACCTTTTGAAAACAGATCCTCTTAAGTTTACTATTCTTCTTCTGCCTTAATAAGTATATAGTAGCACGAGTTATAAATTTCCATTTCTGAACATAGTAAGATAACCTCGCTATAAGGATATTGTCTATACGTATTCTTATAGCGGGGTTTAGGTGAAAGTTGTATCAAGGGTATACGAGATTAAATCGAGAGACCGAATTCTCTATTCTCTGAATTTGCTTCTATAAAATCTCGACGAACATGGTGAGAATCCACGAGTAATAATGATTTACATCATACTCTATCCAGACCTAAGTAACTCAAGAGTAGAGTAGGGTAGAGTAGTGGGCGATTACTCTACTATATTCTACTCATTTAATACACTGATCATGCGAGCAGTTCAGAATAACAAGTCTCCTCAAGCGATTCGGCGAGTAAGAGACTTATTCTAAGACATTTAGTACAACAACCTGCTCCCCCAAGTTCAGATCTATCAAGTATAGAGTAAGAAAGCCAGAACTGAATTCAACTTAAACTTCTCATTCTTGAACCCTCAGACAGAAAATTAAGAAATAAAACATCATCTTCGCACTCGCAGTTTCAGAGCAGCAATCACCCCTCACCAGCCTCTAGGACTATCATCATCGACGAAAAGCAATTAAGTTCATTTGCGTACAAAAAACGCTGACACCAAAACGTCATAATACCTCATCGTACACCAGGTCAAGACCCGATTGCCAACACCCGTCAACCCACAGAGAAGACCACCAGATCTTCTCCTGTACAACAGAACATATAGACTAATTTACTGCAAGAGATCCCACGCAAACTTTGCGTCATCCCAAGTACAGTAAGAGTAGATCAAAGATCTTCTGGTACCCGAGTACTGAATCAGGAACCATAAATACCACATCTACATCCAGAAACCCCACACATGTTTTGCATCATCCAGAGTATAGTGAGGTTGATCAAACGTGCAACTCAAGTAGATCAACACCTTTTAATTCGTACCCAAGTACTGAGTACTGAATCAGAAACCCCCTCAAGCCCGACACCGGACAAGCCTGCATAGAAAAGCGCATACATCTGACATAAGACAATGATGAAATTCCCAAACCTTTGAAAAACTCTTTCATCTGAACCCTCAGTCATCTGAATCATTCATGTAAATCAATTCTCTCAGCGAGTTAAGATAATAAATTAATTTGAACGATTTTCCGACCGTGACAATTGCGTACAAGGGATATCAACGTTGCAACCTACAAAAGGTAGGGCGAAATCCAATGCCGCGATCCCCTTTAAGGCTGTGCTGCAGGTGAAATATGATAAAACTTCGCCCACGAGGACGCCTGTCTATGGTTAAGATCCACTGAAATGTTGGGCATCAACAAGGCATTCTTCGAAAAGTCCAGAAACCAGTGAATAAACTATATGTAAAAGAGTGAATAAAACAAATCGCGAATAAACTCGAGACCGGAGTATTTGCTCGGAGGATTTCGCAAGCCACCTCAAGGAAGAGCACACGAGACAAGTTCATAAAACAATGCAATATATCCCCCTCTGAAACTGGCAGTGGGACGATCATCCAAACTCTGAAGCCTAAAAACACCAATGAGAAACTTTTCATCGTAAAGAGTTTGCACCACCGCGATCTCTTCCGAGAAAAAAAGCAAATCCCCTCACGAGGTTTTCGCTGTACCCCGCGAATGTGGAAAGAGAAGAATACTTGGGTGATCCTGGCACAGCACATGCGGAATTTACCAGTTGTACCACCACACCAAGATAAGACTTGCGACCCACGATGACCCCAAAGAGGGTGTCATAAGGCCTTGGGATTGGCCTCTCACAGCAGGAACAAGGCAATGATGGCTGCTGAAAGGATCTCGTCGCCTCGTGTGATTGAGACATGCGGTAAAGCAGGAAAAGAATTTTATTGGAGAGGACTTTGAAAGATGTACTCGTCACAAAAATGTTTCGTTCATCGTGTTTCTCAGAAACCGGGCACAATAGAAGGGATTCCGAGTCCTGCACGAGTACTGCGTGCAGATGCACCACTCATGTCGTGCCACAGGGCAAACGTTGTATTGAATTTTGCCAGAAATGCCCCCGCGTAAAATGCAACTCAAGCCCATATCCTTCAGGAAATCCTGGTTCATCGCCCGACGGAATGTCTGGGGCGAATGCGTTGTATTGTGGCTATTGCGATCTGGAACAAAGATTCGGCGCTTCTCGTGTTAATTCAAATATAGTTACTGACTATAATGATACTGGGTAGAATTTAGTCCGTTTTGCGGCGACGACCGAGACTTCGGGATTATGCCGAATGGACAAACAGTTCTTCTGAAGCATTTACCACGATCAGGGTTGAAAAAAATGATCGGGGTAAAAGGAAAGAAGCAGAAACAAGCGCTAAGAATAAGAGAGCATGATCAGATCGCAGAAGCGCCAGTGGATAGAAGGGATCCAGAAGACTTTTCTGGTGGTGGGCATCTTCTGCCTATGAAAGCTTCTGGTGGGGGGAGTGGAGTGACGAGCCTGCAGGGGTGCAGGTTCAGCGTCAAATCCGATTGTTGGGCTAAGACTCTCCTGCTAAACAGTCACAGTCAGCAAAGTTCACAAGGCTCGTCGATTAGTCTCATCTATTTCTATCAAGGCCGGTGGTTTCTTACTCACCGTTGAACTCTGGCTGAAATGAGGTTGCAGTTGGTAGTGTTGAAGCAGACTTGGTGATACTTTTCTGTCTATTCGAGTTACATCAGAGGTTGGGCAGCATCAAGGCGGACTGCTGCCTTCTTTTACCATCGAGATTCCAAGTCTTGATTTGCGACAGTCTTTGCATCCACTGTCTTGCTGCCTCTGGAAATGCCTGGACTAGGTGGCTCAAGTGCTGTCGACTCCTCGAGGACAACGGCGTGTGTGCGTCATGCGAATGGTGAAATGGAAGATCGTCAGTCGTGTACGAGGTGGAATTGATTGTATTGGTACAGAGGTACGGAGAAATTGTCTCGAAAGTGCTGCGCCTACACTGTTGGCTAGTGCGAGGAGTTTTCTCTCTTTTGGTCGATTCTTGTTGCGAGGTTACGCAGTTGTATTTGACGAAGAGTCTGATTCAGTTTGGATGAGCAGACCATTGCTCCTTTGGAGACCGCTCGCTGTAACGGAGTAACTCCTTCCACCCACGCTCTCTTGGTCATCTTCGATTCAGAGTCGCATTCAACTTCGCCGCCCATGGCTGACATGAGCTCTCTCCTGCGTGAAAGGGTGGGAGAGATCCGGACCTGTGGGTGGACGATGAAGACTTGTAATAATGGGCGAGTGGTGCGCAGGAAGTGACAGTGGCTGGGCAAAGGCGTTGAGGAGTGAGGATGTCGACGAATAAGAAGTTGGTCTCTTCTTCCTCTCCCCCTTCCTCTCCCCCTTCCTCTCCCCTTCCTCTCCCCTTCCTTTCTCAGCCAAGCCCTTGCCTTTTTCGTCTCCCCTCGGCTGACACCGCTCTCCCTCTCTCTCCCTGGTCCTGGCTCGCCGCCTTCCCGCTCCCTCCCATTTTCTGCTCCCAACACTCCGATGCGTCCGATGTGTCCGATGTGATCCATCAGAGCCCTCCACTCACCCCATGCTCAAGTACCGACCCTCCTCCTCCCCTTCGCTGTTCGCTGTTCCCCATGAAAGCTCCTGTCTGTCCAGAATCATCCCACCCCCCCTCACCAGAACACGACTCCCACCACCATTCGATCCTTCTTTGACAACCTCCCAACAATTGTCATCCTGTCCACAACCCATTGGAATACTTATTGATGCCACATAGCTGCGTCGCACCTCCACGTCCATGTACTACTTGCCCACAAGAATCAAAACCGCCACCAAGACCACCAAACCCCATACAAACCCTCCAAAATACCATGTCTAGTACAACCGGGCCTCCCCGTCAATAAGTGATTTGCTTTTTGGGAAAATCTCGTGGGAGATTGTGAGACATTCACTCATCCCGTCGAACTTATATCATTCACCTCCATCGCACAGTTAAATACCCCGAGCTAGTCGATGACCACCGAGATCCCCCGCCACCAAGATATTTCTGATATTCCATCCACCCTTCGACATCACAACATATCAAACCATCCAACATGCATCAACCTCTTCGCAGACAACCTACCTTCCACCACGGAAGCAGTAGTACCTCGGAATCTCATGGGAGTGGAGAATCTCAAGAGTCACAAAGCACAGCTCCTACCTCAGTCAACAATTCACCACGACCCTCGGCGCATCGTGCACATACACAGGAGCCCATTCCATCGAAACGCGAGTACGAAACTTCACCGTCAATGACCTTTTGCGCTCGATCTTCTGTAGATACATATGCGTCTGGAGCATCAGAAGAGGAGCTGTTCTTGGAACCAGAGTCATTCACACAAGAACCAGATGACTATGACGTCCCCGAGTACCGCGAGGTTGTCGAAACTGATTTACGTCCAACAAATCCCTCTGATTTCGCAGATTACTTTCCCTCTACGAACCGATTATATATTCGCCATGACGATACCACACCTGATGGAAACATGAATCTTCGAGTGGACACAGAAGGAACGGGTCGAAGTAAGGAGAATGTTCAACTATTCCATCTTCGTATGCAGGACTTGAAGAAGCGCGAATTCTCCCTCCGTCGTTACGAACGTTCGTCCGGTCGAGAAGTTTGTCATTCCGCCCGAAAGTATGCCAAGTCAGCAGAGCAACGTCCTCCTCTGACAAGATCTATGAGCAATGCTTTTGCAAGTATTAGGAAGCCGGATTTCAAGCGAACCAATTCCATCATGTCCACTCACAGCTCCAAGAGTGCTGGTAGCATCAAGAGACAGGATAGTGGATATGGCGGCTCCGTTCACGAAGATGATATTGATGTTGCCGACTTCATGTCAGATCTCAAGTTGAAATCAACGTCTATCCCAACCAACACCACCAAACTCGAATTTTCAAACTACGCCCAGATTGAGGTAAGGCGTCGAGGTTCGAAAAACAACAAGCGTTATGAATTTCATTATTGGGGATACAAATACACCTGGAAGCGTGTAGCCGAAAAGTACGCGGAAGGAAAATCCGTTTCTTACCACTTACACAAGGGAGAAGGACCAGCTATCGCTCATATCGTTCCGGAGTTGCGATCGCCTACTCAAATCCAGAGGGAAGAGGCCGCTGGGGGATGGGTGCCTCCTTGCTCGATGTGGATCAGTGATACGAGCGTTGTGGAGGCACTCACTGATGTTGCGGAGTAAGTCGATAATTTTCATTTCAGTTTTCAAAGGAGATGAATTCTAATTACTGTTTTAAGTGTCATAATCGCCACAGGCCTCATCGCTCTCGTCGATGACTGCATCAAGCAAAGAATCAACTCCAAAACAAAACACAACCACCACACGGTCACCGTACCGCTTACTCCAATTAAATACGACATGGAGTTTGTCTCGCCAAAGGCCATGGTTGAACATATGTTCAAACGCACCAATTCCAGTGGATCCTCCAAGGACCGGGATTACAGCAGAGGCTCGCCTCTTAAACATCAGAGTCCCGTGAGGTCTTAGTAGACTCATATCGGATGATTTTATTTTTTCTCTTTCTTCTTTACTTTGTAAGATACAGGACTTACAGTACGACGTTTTAATACGTTGGTGGGGAATACGACAGGACCTGCAGGACTAAGCAGGGAATAAGTTTATGAATACACAATGGACACACAGTACATGCATGCATGGATGGGGTTATGGATATGAGTTCATGGACTGGACATGGCATGGGTTTGGGGAAGGAAATGGGATTTGTACATACATACACACATTTGGGCATTTCTCATCATACTGGCGTTTTGCTTTGTCTTTTATTCCTCTCAATTTTTATTTGATGAGATGAGATATCTATTTGAGGAGATCCCATCGATTGATGGTCGTATCTAATATTTCTACATTATTTCCCCCCCTATATTCTATCTCATGTGAAAGCAGGACATGAATACAGTACCAGTCTGAGATCTTGACTACCTACCTAGGAAGCTTCAAGATAAACAACAAAAGCGGCAGCACGACCTCATTGTTTTTTTTAAAAAAAACCCCGGGTTAATATTCTAAATTGTTCCAAGGATTTAGGTGAAATACTTTGGAGCACTCTGGAACGAGGGATGAAGAGAGATGCTCTCTGCTGAACTTGACGAAGAGCACTACTAAATGAACGAACGGAGCAAAGGGGATAAGGAAGCAATAAACGATTAATTATAAAATTTTGATATTGTGAGTGACGAAGTGCCGAGATAGAGACAACGATGATTCTGTCAATCAGTACGTAACCTAACAATAGCAAGATCTTGTAGAATTCTACAAGTTCCTATTTGTAGGTGATTTACAAATAGCACGAGAAATCTTTAAAATGTTTTTGATAGATGACCTGGAAATACCTAGAGAGGGTTTGAATTGTTTAATGCAATAAATTCCTACCTAGTTTATACAGAGAAACACCTTGTATACTATCTTTTGTAATTGTAAAACCCCAAGTAGAGGCAAGTGAGAGCTTGAAACTGGTGCCTCACATCCAAGGTTTAGAGCAACGGCCCGATTCTTAGCGCGATTTCCAAAATTCATCCAGAGCTTCCCATCAACCTCCAATTCAACAACACCACCATCTTCGAGATTGATCGCCCCGTCTCAAAGCCCCTTCGACGGGCGAATACTGCAGACAAATACTAGGGCATCCAACGCAATCTGCATACCCCCACACCCTCCAAAAGTCAATTGGCAATCCAAATTCAGCCACCCCTTCAACCCGGGCGTAGCTGCACGCCCTCCTCAACCACTATGGCAGCACGAACAGGCCCTGGGGCCTCCCTCCTTCGAGCATCCCGAGTATTCTCAGTCCCGGCTCCCTTACCGCGACCAGCGAAAGTGTACTCTTCAGCGGGAGACTACACCTCGAATACAGCTACCCTACCACATCCCATCCACCAGGCAATCGCAACTCCCCCGTCCTCGTTGAAAATTGGGGACTGGGGATTAAAACGACCCCTTCCTCTAAGATCAACGACTAAATCTTCGACGCCGGTGATCAAGGTCGAGGCGATGGATACTTTTGAACATATTACCGAGTTTGGGAGTGCGGCGGATCATACTTTGTCGCTGTTTAAGTGGCAGGAGATGGGGATTCCGATTGAGACTCCCAAGGTTACTCAGAGGGGGAGTAATTTTACTTCTACGGGTGGCTCTGGAAGGAGTGTCTTTGAGGATAAGATTGATAGAACGGATTATCCCGAGAAATTGTCTGGGAAGGAAGGGGATGCTAGGTGGAAGTTTGGGGGTCCTTGGTTAGCGGGGCAGACGGATGGAGAATTTAATGAATATGTCACGAAGCAGGTTAAGAAACGAAAGAGTGGTTTCCGGAATTATCTGCAGAGGGATGTGCTCGCGAAGAGGGAGAAAAATGAGGCTGTGGCTATTGCTGATGCGGAGACCAAAGCTGCGAATGAAGGAAACGCATCAACAACCAAAAGCATCGTGGAGGGAAAAACCAAACTCTCTCGGGAGGAGTTGCAGGCGCAGAAGGAGGGGGAGGAGAGGCAGTTGGAAGAGGAGCTGGAGGCATATATCAAAGATCTTCGCCAAAACCCAAGAGACCTCTTCATGAAGATACGCGCTTATCTCGACCTCCCTCCGGTACAAGTAGACAGTGAAACAAGTCGGACAGGGTTTTCTGTCGGAAGAATGAGTGGAGTTGAAGGCGAAAATCCTTTCCCAGAAACCGACTCACCGTATGGAAAAACTGGACCACCAAAGACACATCCCTCTGCTGGACTTTCATACATTCGCACAGCATCCAAACTCTACAACAACCCAGAATTTGGACCGCAACAAAACCCCCCACCTGTAGAAGCACGAGTCGTCATGCCAAAGAACGCCGTAGGAGGATTCTTCGGTACAACCTTGGGAGTGGGTGGATTCGTCGTGGCGCCACCAGTGGATACCTCCATCGATCACACGGAGTATGGCAGCAAAAACAAGAACAAGCAGAAGAAAACGATCCCGGGCTCGCAGTATGTTGAAGCCGACAAGAAGGGAGGAAGCAAGCTTTGGGTGCAGCCGAAATATGCATCCATCGATCCGAAAGGACGCGTTCTACTCAATGTTGACCATGCTACGGATGCTAGTGTTGCTGTCAAGGAGGGATGGACGGATCGGCTTAGGCCTGAGCCGTCGTCGGTTAGAACTGTTACGCCTATGGGGGGAGCTAGGAGTATTAGACTTGATAGGCCGGCTCCGGTTCCTGAGAATGAGAAGACTGCTGGGGCTAAGGCTTATGGGTTGAACTTTTGAGGGGGTGGGGGGTTGTTGAGAGGAGGAGGGGGAATATGTGTAAAATAGGAGAGGTGTTGATTGTAAAGTTAAAAAGAGAAATGTATAAAAATCTGTTTGTCTCTACTATGTAAACTGATAATGAATTAGATTCACGTTCCTACTCTTGAAAATGCGGCGTCATATCACTTGTTCTAAGTACTACGGAGTTCGGATTTCTAGGTCGCTGGGTCTGAAATTTGTATTGGTACTTGGGGGTAAAACTTCAGCTCCACGTACCTAATCCTCTGCCAAAGGACTTAAGAACGGGACAAGAAACGAAAATTTGGGTATGTATGTATTCTTTTCGCAGAGGAAAAATTCATGCTGGAGCTCGTTTCATATACGAAGTACTAGGAACTAGGATTTGGTAGGTAATACACTGCTACGGATATCTTTCAGGAGCCGGTAAGTGGGAAGTCCTATTGAAAATGGAGGTTAAATCGGTTACGTTCATTCCAAATTCTTTATGGGTAAAGTTTTCGCTGAATCTTCCATGGAACGGGTCGAGATGGGGATTTGAAACAATCAGTCCTACGCATCAAGCATCGAGGAATCTCGTAACGGGAGAGAGTGGGAAACATTAAAATGTATTTGCCGAGGGAGGAGTTCTCTTTAATTCAGGCTGCCCTTGAATGCCATTGACTGGATTTATTTTGTAAAGTTATTTTTAGGTTTGTAAGTGGTTCGCTAGTAGCAGAATAAACTCTTTCATTGCAAGGAAATTTATTTACCTAACATCTGACTATTTCCACGCAATGTCAGCACCAAGCTGCTTATATATTCGAGGAACATGTTGGAATGGGGAAAGCCTAAGACGGCTTGAACTTTAATTAAGCTTTTATTCCCCTGATCTGATGTCGAACATAGAGAGATCGAGTATACAAGGTACAGCGGTTAAGTATCTCAACTTCTATGCGTAAAAGTATCATAATGCAATGAACTCTAAGCGCTTATTGTTAACTACGTAGGCGTAAGTTGGTGCATCTAGTAGTTGAATAACAAATGATTATGGCTCACTTAGAAATAGTATGTTATATTTGCCATCTATGCTTTACGTACAGAAGCCACGGGACTTGACTACTGTACCCCGTACCTATAAACCCTACATCGTTCATAAATCTATACCTCTTCTATTCAGCATTATCGCAAAACCGTTTTATCAATACTGAATCGTCCTCTCGTGTGCTGGTCCATCCCAGGCGAAACCCATGTTAGTGACCCTGCTTGGTGAGAGCCGCTGACAAACTGTTACACTTGGGACCGAAAAATTCCTCCATTCTTCATGCTCTCCGTTCTCAAACCTAGGCGACAACTAGTTCCTATTGTATAGCGTGATTTTTCTTCTATAGGTTATGGCTTCTGGAACACGGTGAGTCAAAACTCGCTAAGCAAAGAATGACCTCCTGATGTGCTGGTAGGTGATAACTACAGATAATATTCTGTTAACATTGGTTTTAGAACTCCGTGACGGGAAACTTGGCAAGCCTTGGATATCCCTAATAAGTCAAGATTGTAGAAAACTAGCTGATCTCGTTCTTCTCGGTATTACTTGACACAAAACACGAGTGCTATGAACTACGCGATAAGATTTCAGCACTGTACCTCCGTAGTTATGGGATAGCCTTGTCTCAATCCTTGGAGAGTCAAATGCTTTGATAGAATGATCGACTATTTTTCATACAAAGCATCTTCGACTTCGAAGTGTATATAATTGCCAACTCTCTCCCTCTAAATCTCCCCATTCCCTTCATCGCAATACGCATTGATTGACAGAGCACCACAACAAGCTTCCGCTGGGGCAACAGCAGGAAATAGTGCAGGTAACAGCCCTAAACAATCAGCACCATCTGGAGGCAAAAAGGCAGCACCAGCACCAACAGGCGACGGACCTACAGCTAGCACGGGTACAAGTTAAGGCAATGTAGCTCAAAGAGACCTAGACGCTAGACAACAGAAAAGTGATAGCTCTCCTGCAAGTACCATTGCGAATAATGCTGCTGCTGCTATCCGCAAAGGAGCGCAAGCTAGCACGAGTGACGGAGCAGGCATGAAATCGGCGTAGTCAAGCCAGCGAGGCAAAATAAAACACCCACTGTAAGTTTTCGTTTTCCGAGGCATCTTGTTGGGAGAGTATACTAATGTATTTTTTATAAATAGCTTTTGGATGAATCCAATAGTGCTGGCTAGCTAGAGGAACGGCTGAGCACAAATTGGTAGAGCTGCTGGAAGAGATGGAGAAATGTATATAGGAAGAGTTCTTTTGAGCGGTAAAAAAAGGATTTTAGGCAGGCCTTATCATAAAGCATTAGCGTTGGCGTTAGCATTTGAAAGCGTTTCTATGGATTTTGTAAATAAATGGAATTTTTGGCTCGTTTATGGCATACCTGCTCTGTTGAATTTTCTCCCATTGGCATTTCATAGCGGCAACCACCTGTTATTGACATTTCTCTATTCCTAATCTCGAGAAAGTTTTACTCTATACATCTCATTACCTCCAACTCCAAAAATCACTCCACCCAAATCAATCCCCATTACGCCCCTACTCATCCAACAATCCCGTCTCAAACAGACATCTTCATAGCAATGCTCTTATGAGGTTCATACCCCTTGACCTCAAAATCCTCCACCTTCCACCCATCAATACTCCCCCCTTTCTCCCTCTTAATCTCCAATCCCGGAAACTCCCTCGGATCCCTCGTCAACTGAACCTTCAACGCATCAACATGATCTTTATAAACATGTGCATCTCCCATCGTATGTGTAAACGTGCCCGGAACCAAATCACACACATGAGCCAAAATATGCGTTAAAAGCGCATAACTCGCGATATTAAACGGAACACCAAGTCCCATATCACAACTCCTCTGATAAAGTTGGCAATGCAATCTCCCCTTTGCCTTCGTCTCTCCATCTACTGTTGGTGGATACGAAACATAAAACTGCGCAAACATATGACAAGGCGGTAAAGCCATAAGTTTCAAATCTCTCGGATTCCACGCACTCAAAATAATCCGTCGATCATACGGATTATTCCTCAACTTGTCAATAACCTCTTGTAACTGATCGACTCCCTTGCCTGTATAATCCGTTTCGGCATCCACATATTCGGCCCCAAAATGTCGCCATTGGAAGCCATAGACGGGACCTAGATCTCCAACTGCGCGGTGGGAAAGGCCTACACTATCGAGGTATTCTCGCGATCCGTTTCCGTCCCAGATTTTTATTCCGGCTTCGGTGAGGGGGAGGGAGGATGTGGAGCCTGAGATGAACCAGAGAAGTTCGGCGAGGACGGCGCGGAGGAAGACGCGTTTTGTGGTTAGGAGGGGTAGGATGGGCGTTCCTTCTGGGGTTGAGAGGGAGAATTTTAGGGGGCGCGGGGCGAAGAGGGAGAGGGTCCCTGTTCCTGTTCTTTTTGAGAATTTAGTATTTATGGTTTTATTGGATTCGGATTGGATGGGGGGTTATGTACCGATCTGGACGGTGTTCACCAGTTTCTAGGATTTCGCGGATGAGGTCTAAGTATTGGTGTTCTTCATGGGTGGGATCTACTTTTGCTGGTGTTGTGCCATTGGTAGACTCGATTTTGGTCTGGACGATGAATTCTGCTTCTGTGGTTGAGGGAGCCATTTTTGTGAGATTTTATGTTGTGTTTCAGTTTAGCAGTTCAATTGAGGGGTTGATGAAAGAGGAGGACGCGATGTTGACGCGACGCAAAAGTTACAGTGCTTGGCTTCGGTGAAAGGTCGGCATCGAGAGCCCTCACAGGTTCTCACGAGATTTCAGAGTGAGTCAACCCCCTCAGCGAGAGCACCCATTTTGATCTTCAATCTCAGTGCAATGATTTTATTTCTTTGGTTCAATTCGAGCCTGTTGCTTCTTCTTCACTGCCATATTTCCTCATTGATCTTATAATGTGGTCCTGCCCCTGGTGGCGAATTCTGCATCCCCCCGCGACTCTTTTTCGACAACAAGAAATCGTATATAGGGGGATGGGGAGGAAGGGAGGGGAGTTTATACTCTGGATTTGGACAAGGTCTCCTCGCACTCGTCATGGTGGAGCAAGTCGAGGTCGAGGTCGAGGTAAGTAGGCAGGAGCGACCTCCCAACCTGGAAGGTTGAGTTGAGGGACGAACTTGCTGATTCAGGGGAGCCGACCTCGCTGGATATCTCGCCACCAAATAGAAGGCCGTTCCCACACCATCTGTCTCTCTACTAAGTGGAGCCTCCGATGAGAATGGAGTGGTACACATGTTTACTATTTAGATTTCCTTCTTGGTCGAGGAGGGATATTTGGGAGAAGAGGCATCTAGAACAACCCACCCTCAACCCCTTTTCAACTAGTTTCAGTCTTTAATGAAATCATTTCATTTGTTTAGTTCGAGTGGAACGTTTCCTTATGGTTGGTGCCCAATTCTTTCCTCGGAAGTCTCCTGGCAATTCGTTTTCGAGAAATTGTGATAGGAGGGCAAGGGAGAGAGGGGGGATTGAGGGACATTTCCTTCTATCCCCGCCCTGGTCTCGATTCGAGGTCGAAGAGTTGGTATTAGCCAACCCCCAAGGTAGTTCGAGGTTGGGACGAAGTTGATTCAAGGCACGCACGGGAATGTTTATTTGTTTCCGGTCGCTCGCTCAGGTCTTTGAACGTTTGTTTCCAATACCCAAAAATAGCCTATGCCCTGAGATTATCTGTTCAATTTCGTCCTACAACAAAGTTTGTTGCTGGGGAACTCAAGCGAGTGCTTCTGTGGACTTTCACGTGTTTTGTCATGATGTTTGTATCCAATTCTAAAAAGGCCTTGTTCTAGTCTAATTAATTATTTCATATTAACCTAAGCAAGAAAAACACAATATACATTTATTATTCTATTCTATTAAATTCTTTCTTATCTGGTAAGCTATTCTATCTTTCTATTTTATGTAACTCTATATTCTCTACCTCTTCTTCTAAAATCAAGTTATAATAACCTCTCTAATTTATATTCGTTAGCTACTGCTTTGTTAGCGTTGTTTCTATTATTAGTATTATTTGAATTATCAGAATTGTTGGCATTGTTCGTGGTTGCTGCTGTTGGCGCTGAAGGAGGAGGGGTGGTAGAGTCATTGTGCCATTCATTGGAGGAGGAGAAGGCATGCCATTTACTGAAGGGGGAGGCCGCATTGCGTCATCCATCCATTGGAGGTGGAGGAGGCATGCCATTTGGAGGCGGTGGAGGAGGCGGCATTGTACCGTTCATTGGAGGTGGAGGAGGTGGTGGTGTTTGTCTGGCCCCCAAGGAGAGATCTCTTTGAACTGCTTTGGTTGCACCCTTCACGCCCTTTGCCCCGCCTACCGAACCTCCCACTGCACCATGTGGCTCTCTATCAACCAAGGAGGAACAATGTCGGTTACGGAGGCAGTTCCTTGTAAAGCTGGGAGAGCGTTGACGGCGATAAGAGAAGCGAGGAGGAGGATCGTAGGTCTCTTGAGGATATACATGTTTATTAAATGTGTTGAGGTGGAATGAAATTAAAAGGTGACCTTGATTACGCTGCGGGGGCCACACTACAGGTCAAAATGGAGGTTCACTCCTCTATTTGAAGGGGATCCGACAATGAGTTGAGCATTTCCTATGAAAGCCAATTTCTAGGGAACTTTTTTGTTTCTATTTCCATTTCTGTATCCTTCGTACCCTAACCATCTCATCGAGGATGGAGGGTGAGCAAGGAAAATGACAGTTCCAAACACTGGAATCGCCACAGCGCAGTAGATGCCATATACTCGCGCTGGCACTCCTTCGTTAATACTGAATAAGCTTGATACAAATGACAACGGCACAAAGAACAGAGCTAAATTTGTCAATCGCGTGACATTCGCAGCCTCTCTTAGCGATCGACGAGTGTCGGTGATTTGAACGACGGATGTGAGAAGAGGGACAAGCGTTTCAAGCCGATGTCTGTAAATATCAACCATGGAAACAAGATGCTCGTAATCATCGACTAGTGTCAGATACTCATCATCTTGGACATCTTTGGTTCGGTATTTGAGGAATCTGAGCCCAGAACGGAGTTTGTACAGTGTTTGCAGACTACGACGACCCCATACTTGAAGCGCTCGCAGATCTGCATCGATAGTTGTCAGTCTCTCTTGTCCGGTGACGGCTGAGCCGGTGGTCACTTCCGTGGAGTACTCGTATTGTTTGATGATATTGCTCATTGCTTCAATATAAATAACCCACTCTGCTGCTGCAATTTTCAGGGGGTAGTAAGCTAGACTTAACAATGTCGGGTTATCGGAGTTGAAACCAGGAGGTGGTTTCTTTTGCCAATAATAGATAAGATCTTTCCGAAGTGATAATTTTTCGGGGTAAGAATCATCTTGCTGTTGAAACGATGGGCGGTCGAGGAAATCCTCATAACCTCCTTGGAAGGGCTTTGATCCGAGAGTAATTTGCTGCTCGGCAGAAGTATACTTGTTTTTCGTTGGAGGGTCCACCAATATGATACCTACTATTCATTAGCGAGATATTTCAATGACGATTTTCCGGTGTCTTACTTATCCAGTCATTGCTTCTCGTCTTCGTGGATAATACAGAACATCCATATTGCACCAATCCAATGCTAATTTTCTTCGTCGGCGGAAGTATTGCAACCTTCCTGGGCACGTTGCTGTCCCGAAAGACCTTCTTAGAAGACACTACATCGTCGAATTCTATGGTCCGTTGATATTGCAGACTTAGAAAATTGAGATTTTTGGACTTTGAGGGCAAAATGGCGCTTGATGGTTTTGAAGCAGTAATTTCAACAGTTGGACCGTAAATGTGTGAG
Organism: Calycina herbarum; assembly: GCA_001414485.1. Classification (NCBI taxonomy): domain Eukaryota; kingdom Fungi; phylum Ascomycota; class Leotiomycetes; order Helotiales; family Pezizellaceae; genus Calycina; species Calycina herbarum. Next base: position 5,528 of record LLEY01000201.1, on the reverse strand, counting down.
GCGAAAAATAGAGGGTCTACGTTTAGTGATGCGCCGAGGAGTTCGATGATTTCACTCGTCAAATCTTCGATAATGAGTATCCGTCCAGTGGTAATCGTGTTGGGAACTGAACCCTCGAGCAGTTGGGAAAGCTCCCGTTTTTGAAGATCAATTGTCTTTGGAACTTCTTCTCCGGGAGAAAATTCGAGACCTGTAATTTGACAATCGTTCTCTTTCTTATCGCGATCTAGAAACTGACAGAGATTGTAGAGACATGGATTGCGACCACTCTGCGCGCGAACGTAATCAGCATAAGGTGTTTCCATGTCTTTCCTTTGAAAGAAGAAATTTTCCGGACTCCAATTTAATGATCGCGTGTTTTTCAATGCAGAATAATATTTCGCAAGGCTTCAATGACGTGTCACAGGGCCCCAGGCTTCAGCCGCAGCTCGGTGAGCCCAGAACAATTGTGTGCGCTGATTTGCCTAACGCTCAGCCAGCTGCAGTGTGTGGCTGTGTGCATACGTCTGAATAAAATAACTCGACTTTCCCCGCTATGATGCGAACGAAAGTGAAATCAAACTCAAGAGGTAAGTTATCGAGGTTCTTTCACAGACTACCTAGTACTTGCCCCAACTGACATCGAGATAGGTAATGTCTCGCTAAATTCTCGTTTTTCCCCTACGATTTCAACGAGATCGGACACGCCTTCGATTGAATGGGTGTATTGCATTACCAATTGGCATTTCCGGCACCAAAAGAGAACCCGAGACAATATGACCTCCGCGACCCCTTCCTCATCGAATACAACCCCTCAAAATGATTCGGGAAGTGATGCTATTGCTTCCTTTATCACAGATTGGGTTCAGATAAAATATTACTACGAAGAAGCAGCCAGCCTCGCCCACGAATTATGCGAGACCTTACTGGCAAGCAATGGCATACGGGCAATCGTTACACATCGAGTCAAACAAGGCAATCGACTCGAGGCAAAACTCCGAGAACGTGTGCGGAATCAAGGGAAACACTATAAAAACTCGCTTCAGATCCGAAATGAGATTGTTGACCTTGCTGGCGTGCGGATAGCCTTGTATTTTCCAAGCGACGCGGAAAAGATCAAGAAGATCATGTACGAAGCGTTTGCTGATGTATACCACAAGACATTTCCGGAAGAAGAGGACAGCGACATAAGTGTGGTGTCATCTCCATCATCAAAAGCATCCTCTTTCGCTTTCAAACAACGATTTGAAGGCTACCGTGCGGATCACTATCGTGTGCGGATGAGAATCGACAATTTGTCAACGAAAAGGCAACGCGAGGACTTCCAGGCGTCGAACCCAGTTATTGAGATACAGGTTGCATCGGTCCTTATGCATGCTTGGTCGGAAATCGATCATGACTTGGTATACAAAACGCTTACAAGCGGGCCCGCGTCACGAGAAGAGCGTCGACTTTTGGATGCGACAAATGGGCTTGTTCATACTGGAGAGGTACTGTTGCAGCAGTTGCAAACTGCCATGGATACCCGGGTCAAATATCAAAAAGAGCCATTTCGAGACAAATTTGAATTACAACACTTTCTCCGTACTCAAGTTAAGGCTCCTCAGGCGTCGACGGAACACTTGGATGTCCTCTTCTTTGTACTCAAGATGGCGAAGCTTAATTCTCCTTGGAAATTAAGCGATAAGCTTGAGGGCCTGGCCATTCCAACGAAAAGCACCGATTCCATTGCTCTGACCATACTCGAGTACCTTCTTCGTCTTCTCGGGGAGAAACAAATCGATGATGATAAGCTCTTTTTGAAATCAAGGTCCGTCAATGTGGATGATCTCAAGGTCGATAAAAAGGATTCAAGGTTCTTCAAGGTCGATCGCTCAACGAAAGATAAATTACTTGACCAACGAGAGATTTTAGAAAGGGCTGTGCATATTGCGGATATCATGCGATTCCCCCAAAAGTCTGTCTTGGTGATCGAGGGAATGCCGGTCAAGTTTCGACATTTCTCGGAACTTTATCATTCCCTTCGTTTCGCCGCGGTGGAGGGGGAGAATGAAGGTGACTCGAACAGTACTTGGAAAATCGCGAGCCGTTTCAAGGAATTGAATCCATTGTGGGATTGGTTTGAAACCAATGAGGATATTTTGTTTCGAGTATCTTTTCAAATGGCTCGGTTGAGTATTGATAATATAGTTAACCGACTCATGGGATTACGTCCTTCTAGTGGTTTTCAACGGCATGCAACGATGTATCAGCAAGACTTTGAACGATTGGGAATACGTCAGGGTGCCGAGGAAGATGTTCAGCAAGTACAAAAGGAGGATTCGGCCACGGATGGCCCAGAAACGGATGATGATGAAGAAGAGGGTACGGTCAAGGAGTTTTTATACGTCGTCAATGCCCACAAAGAACGGAAGAGGGCTCATTCCGAGAGGACGCCAAAGAAAGATACGACCCCAAGAGTCGAGCAGCCGATACCATATACGGATAGGGAGCGTCGACCCTACGCAGCAAAACCCGTCCATTCGCCGAAGCATAAATATAAGGCTCCAACTCCACCAAATGCTGTCAACGAAGAACCTGGTGCTAGACATAACCCGGAGCCCTTTAATATTCAGAATGAGATACCCAGCTATCCCGCGCCACCAAATATGCAGTCGGAATCCTACCAAAACACAACGCTTCCACAGACCAGACATGTACCTCTACCAACAAGCCACAATACCAGATTACCCCCAAAGCCTGGATCGATGGCAGTTCCTCTACCAACAACCCACAATACCAGATTACCCCCAAAGCCTGGATCGATGGCAGTTCCTCTACCAACAACCCACAATACCAGATTACCCCCAAAGCCTGGATCAATGGCAGCTCCTCCACCCAGGAATAGCTGGGATGCACGCCAATCATTGCCTGGATACCTGCCACATAACGACCTTAATACATATTCTGCCCAACCAATGAATCCGAGAGCGTACTATTCGAGACCACCTGAATACATGCAAGGGAAATCACCGCGCGAGACTCACCCGTATCTGAGAGGGGCTCCAAGTGCCCCCCAGCCTCGTGGAGACTGCTTTGGCCATACTTAGACATCCTCATTACATCCAAGCTCAAAGTCCAAAACCAGTTTTCGTTTCTTTGTATACAAATTATGTAACTGTTCCTCTTTTTTATCCCGAGGTTATCTTTATGTTATATGGAAATTTGGGTGCCCGTATGTATTTAGTAAATTTAGTTAATAAATACTTATAATATGATTAGACCTGAGTATTATAGCATAATTGAAAAGGGGGTGTTAAGCGAGGGGAATAGCAGGGCCCTTGTTATTCCGCAAGATGAGAAATTATAACCCCCAAGAGACATTGAAGGCTGTCCCACTAGCAACATTCTCCATGTCTGGGCATAACAAGAACAAAATTATGTCGACCTCTGCTGATTAACTACCAGAAGTATTTCAATGCGAAGCGGATAAGTGGCTTTCTGCACCAAACCCACTGACCATCCATATAAGAATACGATATAGTTGCTATTTAGATACTTGTAAATGGTTCACTAGTAGTATAGACTTCTATGATTGGAAATTTCAAGAAAATTCATTTATATGGCTTTACGGCATCGGTACGCATGCTACAACATAAAATGACTAGAGCAACAGCTAACATTCGGCAGCTAGATAAGGTAAGACCATTCCCTAGTAGAAGTAGCTTACTTCTTATATATACCATCACTAACCCATTGTCAAGTTCTACTGCCATAGAAAATGTCCAGGATCACCTTCCGTCAGTCCCAAAATCAGCTTTAGCGTACTACTATTTTGTCTTCAACGACAGAGAAAAACACACGCTGGAAACCCTTTTTCAGTCATTGTTTATACAACTCTTATATACCTACTACTATTCCCCAAGTTCTGAGATGGGTAGTTTTCTCAAGAAGGCCTCTTCGTGTCAACGACCCGATTGCTTAAGTTGGTCAAATGCAGTTGGTGCAACTCCAATTACCAAATGAAGGTTTTCGCAAGATCTTTGCCTGTTCTTCGACTACCAACTAAGTCTCCCTTGTTTCCTCATTGGCTAGATGCGCCTCTGGATCTTGGCCTTCGCAAGTTGAGATTGACATATCAAGAGACTTGAAAGAGTGGGTTGTCGAGTTTATTTTTCTAAAGTATAGCTTTCACTTAGCATCTATGAGAGGAGAGAAATCTGAGTGCAGACGAACAGGATTTTTCCTTGCGGAATAGGTCTTGATATATTCGAGGCAACCGCTCACTCTAGTGAATTGAAGAGTTTATTCATATAGCTTTCTGTTCCAAAAAGCTTGTTAAGTGAGAAAAGTGAGCTCATAATCGCAGAACACCAGCACCCTAAGTGATGTACAGGAGAAGAGAGTCATTGTTACCGAATGTAATTACTATTCTCCTCTGCTCGCTTAGAGGTAGACATTCTTCTTATCCTTCTTTTACTTCTGGTATTATTTCATGTATACTGTATTATTAACTTTCATAAGTGGCACTCCAATCTCTGTTCTCTATCCCAGATTTCATCCATCCCCTCCTCAAAATAAAAATATATTTCAGTTTACTTATCCAATGATCTAGCAACAAAGCTACCAATTTAACTTCTCTTCCAAATTTCTCATTCTCCTCGCCCTATTTTTGTCCCTATCTTCAAGCATCTCCGCTCTTAACTCATAACTCTCAACTCCCGACGCTAAAATTCACAACCTGCATAAAGCCCCCTAAACCCAAACCCGAGAACCGAGACACACACTCACCAACAACCGACAGCATTGCCGTACGAATCCTATGAGCATTGTGTACACCGTCGCTCCCACCCACTCGGTTCGTCTCTTTCTCAGCCCGTGCAGTGAACAAAAGAACGATATCGAGATCTAAGACCAACTCAAGCACGCGCCAATGTTTGAAAATGTCTCTGATGAATCGTGACTCGTGAGTATGATCTTAAAGATGACTCTAAGACGTATAAAAGGCATATTATTCTTTACTCAGCATTTGTGATGCACATCCAGTCAAAGCACCCGAAGTTTTAGCGTTCAAGATATGATATCTCCTTGAGATATTATAAGAGAGAAGAGATGAGAAATGAGTTTCAGAGCAGAAACAACAACCTAACATCTTCACACCTTAATAGACTTGGGAATCGATATATCGATACCGGTATTAGAAGAGTCTACTATAGTTATCAGTATCGGGTAATATTCTACGATAATATATCGAGGTTATATAACTAGAGACTAGTTAATCTAGGCTAAAAGCTAATAGAAACTTAGTATCTTACTAATACTACTAATTCTTATAAATACTAGTTATACTATAATATACCACCTTTATTTTATAAATCAATAAAGTATATCTATTATATATAACGTGTATATATAGCGAACCGGCCAAACAAGCGAACCGGCCAACTGAAAACACACCTAAAATCGCGATTTTGACATTTTAATATCTCTACGAACTATTAATCAAAAGTTTTAAAATTAAAACTTTGATTTCATTACTATATATATATTTAGAATTCTAAGTTTCAGAC
>LLEY01000200.1:0-101723 GCA_001414485.1 Calycina herbarum | reverse complement strand
ATTACTATATATATATTTAGAATTCTAAGTTTCAGACGCTATATGATTTTACTTAGCGATTCGCTTAAAAACACCCCTGTAATCTTGTCTTTTTTCTTCTTCTTTTAATAACTTTTTAATATAAATTAGCCTCAGTCTTACATTTTATAACTTTTATATTTATATAGTAATGAAATCAAAGTTTTAATTTTGAAATTTTTAATCAACAATTCGTAAAGATATTAAAATGTCAAAATCGCGATTTTAGGTGTGTTTTCAGTTGGCCGGTTCGCTTGTTTGGCCGGTTCGCTATACATGCACGTTAATTAATCATATTAATCTAATTAATTATAATTAATCAAAACCTATTAATCTAATCTAATCAAGGAACATATTAATCATAATCTAATCTAATCTAATCACATTAATCAGATTAATAATTGATTAATTGATTAATTTGTTCTCACGCTGCCCAAAGAAGGTTGACGAAAAAGCACACAGCTAGGAGGACAGTCGAGAAAGAAGAAGAAAAAAATGAGGTAGGCAACAAGAAGTGAACCCTACGTGGCTAGTGCGGGTTATGCATGCTGCTAAGTAATCATACAGTTGCATAAATTGACGTCGACATACGCAGCTGCGAATAATTGATCCGGCTTGGGGAGTGAAGTAAAAAACCAAAGAAGGCGAGATCAGGACATATCTCCAACATAGGACAGGAGTAACAAACAATATATATGTATATTTACTCAGATCCCAGACTAAATTAGAAAAGAAACGAAAACCCAAGCGAAACCCAAACAATCAAACAAAAGGTGTATATCCAAACAACATAAAAAGACCCCCTCCAAATAGAATTAAAACCCAAGAAAGGAAATAAGATAGCGATATATACATTCTCATCATCTAAACAACAACACCAACAGGTGCATTCCCATCTACCGATGAAGAAGCAGGTGATCCCTCAATAGGACTTGAACCACCGGAATTTCCGGTATCGGAGGCACTTGGCGACGAAGTGATGGAAACGGTGGCAATTTTGACATCGCTGCCCTTGAAGCGAGCGATTGGGGATGCGTCCGGGATAATCTTTGCATCTGGAGTTGGCTCGATGATGGACTCGATAGATTGAAGAGATTCTTGAGGAGGCGAGGCCGGGGCTTCGAGGACAGTCTCTTCTTTGGGCTGTTCGACGACTTCGACTGGGGCGGGCTCAGCAATTGAGACTGGCTTTTCTTCCACGATTTCTTTTGCAGCTGTAACCTCTACAGCTTCGACCTTCGATTCCTCGAGCTCAATCTTCTTCTCCTCCAATTCGATTTTCTTCTCTTCCAATTCCAATTTCTTCTCCTCGATTTCAATCTTCTTTTCCTCGACTTCCACCTTCTTAACCTCCACCTCGATTTTCTTGACTTCAACGTCAATATTCTTGACTTCTGGCTTCTTCTCCGTGACGATCTTCTCAACAACAGCTTCCTCTTTCTCGCCCTCAGCACCGAATTTGGAAACATCAACCAGCTTGCTCTTACTCAAGATAGTCTCTCCCAAAGCTCGAATACTGCTACTAGTCAACAACTCAAGAACCTGTAAACTGGCTTCTAGCTCTCGCGTAATCCAGTTTCGGATCTCGATCGCGACGAGAGAGTCTAAACCGTAAACCACGATTGGTCTAGCAGCGTCCATTTCCTCTCTTGGAACCATGAGGACAGCGCTGACTTTAGTGATCAATCCTTCAACCACCAAGTCCAAAGCTTTTTCGTGGCTCTTGGCTTGTTTGAGTGCGGAGGAGAGTGAGATGTTGGCAGATGAAGTGTCGGAGGAAGAAGCAGATAGCGCAGCAGCAGCGGACTTGAGGTGTGCGAATCTAGCGTCATCCACCCAGAAGAGGTCCTGGGTCTGAGGTGAGATCTTGAGACCGGTAATGGTATGGTTGTTGCAAGTTGTTTGCATGCGTCCGGTAATGGCAGCTGCAATCAAAGCAAGAACTTCCACTTCGGCAATTGTCTCGCTACCCAAGTTCTCCGCGACTTCCGCGGCTCTCGATGAGTTCTCGGCGAGATATCCAACATCACTGACGGCCGTGAGATCAATAGAGGATGCTGGCAAGCCGAGGTGATTACGGTGTTGACAGAAGGCGTTTAAGAACGTGTTGGCTGCAGCGTAGGCTGCTTGTCCTCTATTGCCTACGGCACCAGCCGCGGATGAAAGTGCAATGAAGAAGTCGAGTTCAGTGGATGTTGCAAGAAGGGCGTTGTGGAAATTCCAAGCACCCGCCACCTTTGCCTTCACAACGCTATCCCATTGAGAGAATGTCATTTTCTCAAACAAGACATCGTGAAGAACCATTGCAGCGTGGATGACACCGCGGATGGGTGGAAGGCCGACGAGATCAGTGCTGATGAGTTTATCGACAGCTTCTTTGGAAGTGACATCGCATGGGAGAACTCTGATCGTTGCTCCAAGCTCTGTTGCTTCTGTGATGAGTTCTGCGACTTTCCCAGTAGCAGAGCCGCTACGCGAGAGGAGCACGATGCTACGAGCACCTTTGCTCATCATCCATCTGCTCATGCTGCGACCAAGACCACCTGTTCCACCAATAATCACATACGAAGCGTCGGATTTCATGATGTTACCTGTTTTTGAAGGAATAGCCTTTGAAAAGTTAGCACTACACAAAATGATCAGAATAGGTTACTTACCTTGACTTGGCAATCGCTTTGTGGAACAATAACAATCTTTCCCATAATCTTACCACCCTGCAGTGTTCGGAATGCGGATTCTACTTCAGATATTGGGAAGACGGTAATCGGCGAGATAGGCTTGATAGTTCCCTGTTCAAGTAAGGCAAATACGTCCTTAAGAAGTCTCTTCATGATCTTTGGTCGCTCAGCAGCAACAACAGTGAGATCCACCGAGGCGAACAATGCATTGTGCTCAAATCTGGCCATCTCAAGTCTCGAGTTGCCGACGATATCGCGTTTACCAATCTCGATGAACCTTCCGAAGTGTGCCAATGAGTCCCATGTTTCTCTGAGTTGATCACCCGCAAGCGAGTTCAGAACCAAATCTACACCTTGGCCATTGGTAGATCGCTTGATGGACTTCGCAAACGAAGTGTTTCGAGAGTAAAAGATATGATCTTCTGGAATACCGTACTCAGTCATCAAAAAGTCTTTCTTAGCGATGCTTCCAACAGTAGCAAAGACCTCCGCACCAATCATCTTGCAGAGCATGATGGCGGCTTGACCCACGCCACCTGCTGCTGCGTGGATGAGTACAGTCTCATCCTTGACCAGACGACCGAGGTCGAAAAGTGAGTAGAAAGCTGTGCAGAAAATGACAGGGATTGTTGAAGCATCTTCAAAGGACATCGAGTCGGAAATCTTTTGGACGCTGGTTCCAAGACACCTGGTATAGGTAGCGTATGCTCCCTCGCTCATAGCACAAACCCGGTCACCAATGGCGAGGTCTGTAACCTTGCTACCAATAGCACTGATCACACCAGCACACTCAACACCAAGATAGTTGCTGTTTAACTGGCCCATGGAGATCATGATATCTTTGAAATTCATACTGGTTGCTTTGACTTCAATTTCAACTTCGTAATCTAGAAGGGGGCTTCCAACAGCAAGATCATCCACAAAATAAAGGGTATCAAGAGCACCTGGTGTCTCGATGGCAATCTTGAGTGGTCTACCAGGTTGAGAGAACGGCTGAAGGTCTGGAGCTGATGTTCCAGTTTTTGTCTCCTGTTGAACGAATTTGTTCATGTCCGCATCATCAACGATACGCGGAACGAGAAGTTCTCCTTTACGCTCTTGGTATTCCATATCAATTCCAACTGATGGCGCATCAGGTGAAAAGACATTCTTGAACACATCTACTATCTTTTCCGCCGTCCCAGAAGCGGAGAGTTGAGGTGTGACACCCAAATCGAGAGTGACAAACTTGAGTAAAGTTTCTGAGCGAATAGATCTTGCCATCCCAATGACCATCTCGGCATCGGGGTTTTCGGAAGAAGTATAAGCACCTTTGACTGCCCAAAGAATACCAGACGCCGAAGCAGTCATCTTTTGTATGCTCTGGAAAGTCTCGGAGTCCAAACTGGAAATGATTGACTTTTCAAGTTCGGAAAGAACGATGACAATTTTGCCTTCTGTTGAGACAGTACTGAGCGGTCCCACTTCAGGGGCCATTTTTGTCACCTTCTCGAGAAGACTTTTGACTTCGGTCAATAATTCTTGTTGTGTTGACTCGTCAGCGATGATGACGACTGGAGTATCGATAATTGCTGCTGGCCTCTTAACAGCAGTCTCTTCGGCCACTTCTTTCGAAGGAACAGCCTCCCACTCCATCTTGTAACAGAGTTCGCGGTTGGCTATTGAGCCTGTATCATTTGATCCATCAAAGACAGGAGTCATGACAAGACTCTCCATACTGATTAATGCTTCGCTTCCGTCAATAGCAGTCGCAAAGAGATCCAATTTGGTAGGAACTGGGTGCTCTAGTGTTGGCTTTCCACTTCCGTAGACCATAAGACGATCACCACTCTTTCGGGTGATACCCGTTGAAATGGAGATGCTCTGAACAAAAGAAGGCATATAAAGAACACCAAGTCCATCTCGACCAGCGCCAAATATTGGCCAGACGATCTGAATGAATTGATCTAAAAATGCTGGGTGGATGATCATATCGGGCTCATGTCCGTGAGGCATGACAGCTGCAGTGTTTGGAACAACAAGCTCAGCTACAGCATAATTGTCGCTGGCTTTGCAGTTTTCCATTCCTTTGAAGGTCTCTCCATATCCAGCTCCGCCGGCTGTCAATGTATCGTACATATCGCTAGCTTTGACATCGGTAGTGGAACCTTGTGATATTTGGGAGATTCTTGCAATTAAGTCGTTCTTGGCATCGAGTGTCTGCTGAACACCATTGACAACATTGCCCTCGAGACCTTTTTGGACAGAGATCAAACCACGGCAGTGTTCAATCCATGATCGGTCTTTGTCCCAACTGAAGATTCTGAATTCATCCCAGGTATCCGAGGACGAGCGGGTACCTTCAGCATGAGCTCTGAGCGTGATGTTGACTTCGACGTCAGATCCCTCATGAATGACCAATGGACGACTGACGGTAAATTCTCGGAGCTCGAATTTGTCAAATGAGACATTTCGCATGATTGCTCGCTGCTGTGCTGCCTCCATGGCCATTGCAATGTAACCTGCCATTGGGTAAACGGTCATGTTCTGCATTTTGTGGTGTCGCATCCATGGCATATCATCAGCTCTAAGGATATTGCGCCAAGTAGGTTCTAGATCGTTGGAATAATTCGCAAGACTTCCAACCAAATCATTTCTAGCGAATCTTCTCGAGACGTGATTCTCGGCAATTCGAGACTCGTGCCAGTATTTTTTGGAATGGTTCCATTGGTATTTTGGTAGATTCGTCAAGACAATTGGACTCTTTGTACCGGGAATGGGAAAATTGACAGCCGAGAAATCAATTGGAGCTCCTTTTGTGAAGAGGGTAGCAGCTAGAGCCAACGTGGTATCGACAGCATCCTTGTTTCGGAGAAGTGCTGATCCATATGGAATCTTGACGGCATTTCCGCCAATAACTTTGAGGATTTGCTTGACAGGACCCTCCAAAGCTGCGTGAGGTCCAATTTCAACTATGAAATCGACACCCACGGATGAGGTCTCGTCAGTTGGCTGGCACATACTAGTAACAGCCTCTGAGAAGCGAACAGTGGAGGTCAAGTTCTTGACCCAGTAGTCAGAACCAAGTTCGGTTGTTTCAACCTTGTGTCCTAACAAGGAGGAGTGGAAAGTCACCCCAGAGGCTTTCTTAGGAGTTACATCCTTGATTGTACTCATGTATTCATCGGCCACAAGTTCCATGTGGTGTGAGTGGTATGCGGTATCCACACGTAACTTTCGGTTGAACATTTGCTTCTCCTCAATCAAATCCTGTAATTCAGAGATGGCGTTGTCGTCACCTGACGCAGTGATGCTGGAAGGACTGTTGATACAAGCAATTGTGACACGGCCCGCTTTCAGTGACTTGAGCAGTGGTCGGATGTCTTCAGCTGAACCACCAACGGCCATCATGGCACCTTTTTGCTCGGGGAATTGTTTCTTCAAGCTGACAATCATTTGTCCTCTGAAGTAGGCGATTGCAACACACGATTCAAGATCAAGAGCCCCGGTAGCATACGCGGCCCCAATTTCTCCACTTGAGTGCCCCGCGACTCCGGAGGGGTTGATACCCCAAGATTTGAATAGATCGGTCATTGCAAGTTGTATAGCCGTACAGGCAGGTTGGCTGATTTGTGCATCAGATACACGCGATGACTGCGCATCCTTTGAGAGTTCCTCTGTAAACCGTTAGTATGCAACTTAACTTTTTAGGGGGCAAAGACTTACCAAGTAGAGAGAATTCAGCGCCCAGACTGGCCAGGCATTTATCGATTCTATCCATGGTAGAGGCAAAGACTGGGTATGCGTCAAGCAATTCTTTTCCCATTGCGTGCCATTGTGCACCCTGGCCAGTAAAGACAAATCCAATTCTTGGTTCTGTGGTGGATCTGAACTGCGTAGCGCTTGAGGATGCAAGAGTAGGAATGAGTTCAGCCGAAGATCTAGCTGGGATCGCCAGCTTGTAAGCTAGAGGGGTTCGACGTTGTCCGAGCGTGTATGCTAGATTTGGTAGAAGCGAATTCTGGAATACCTCAGGACGCTGCTCCAAGTAAACTGTGAGTGCATTCATCTGGTTTTCAAGAGCTGTCTTGTCATTTGCCGATAGAACAAAAATGCGTTTGGCAACAGATTTTGTTCCCGTTGCTGACGTGTGATTAGTTCCAGCTGTTACCCCCTTAGGGGCAGTAGGAGGTCGTCCAAGAATGGCATGGGCATTACCACCACCAAATCCAAAGTTGTTGACTCTTTGAAGATGTTAGTAAATCCAACTTAGCGAAATAAGTTTTGAGGGAGACTTACGATGCATATTTCTTTCCTCTTGGCCAAGGTCTTTGCGAGGTTGGAACTTTCATTCCCCAGTCATCGAATGGAATCTTTGGATTTCCTTTCTCAAAGCCCGCATTAGGAAGTACAAATCCTTTCTCCAGCATCAATGCTGTTTTGATAACTGAGACAACTCCGGAGGCACCTTCAAGATGACCTATGTTGCTGGAATGGAGTGTTAGCCAATTTCGGATATGTATTGGAGGGCTGAGCACTTACCTCTTTACACTTCCAATAAATAGAGGTTGTTTCTTTGTTCGGCCTTCGCCAAACACACTATGAAGCGCCGTAGCTTCTATTGGATCACCAACTTTTGTACCGGTACCGTGAGCCTCGATATATCCAGTCTCCGAAGGGTCCAGCCCAGCTTTTTCGTAGACAGATTTCATCAAAGCAGTTTGCGCATCCCCGTTAGGCATCGTGATACCCTTGGTTTTTCCATCTTGATTAATACCAGTTCCTCGAATAACAGCACGAATCGAGTCGCCGGCTTTGATTGCGTCTGCTAATGGTTTCACTATTGACAAATCGCAGTTAGCATATGTTATGAACGTGCGACCTCCGGGAAAACGAATTGGTCACGTGGGTACTTACAGATGACGCAGCCAACTCCTTCACCTCTTCCGAAGCCACTGCCTCTAGAATCGAATGCGTAAGATTTCCCTTCATCGGAGAACAGACTAGATAAGTGTTAGAAATATATAATCACGTGGAAGTATGCAAGTCATGTGAGATATTGACGACCTAGAGTTTGCAGATTGGGGAGATTTGACTAGACATACCTTTGCATACTCATAATCACAAAGTAGTCAGGCAAAATGTTCAAATGACAACTTGCAACAATCGCCTGGCTAGACTCGCCACTTTGAAGCGACTGACAGGCCAAATGGAGAGCAGTGAGCGAACTACTGCAGGCTCTGTATGATGGTCGGGTCAGTTTAGTTACTCGGAATCAGTAGTGTTTTAAAAACTTACGTGTCGCAAGTAAAAGAAGGCCCGGTCAAGCCAAAATAGTAACTGAGACGGTTTGCAAGAAGAGAAGCGGCACATCCCGTTGCTTGGTACATCGGAGCTGTGTCTGTGTCTCTGCAATTTCGTAATTCGTAATCAGCGAAACCTATTGGAAATTAGCATCAAATTGCTCGGAAAAAGTGACCCGAAAAACAATATTGGATAAACGGTCCTCCCCGTAGCCGGAGCAAGAGACTTTTGGGGGAGACAAAAAAGCGGCATTCTTACTTCCACCAACATATACACCCACGCTTTCCCCCTCGATGTTCTTCTTGGTAATTCCTCCGTTTTCTAAAGCTTCATATGTACATTCCAGTAAAAGTCGTTGTTGAGGATCGAGAGAAATGGCTTCCTTTTCGGTGAGGTTGAAAAATGGGGCATCGAATAATCCTACATCCTCTGATAAAAAGTGACCACCTCTAGGATTGTAGCACCCAATTTTGTCGGGATTCGGGTGATGGAAGGTCTCGTGGTTAAAACGTTCCTTGGGAATCGGCGACCATCCACTTCGTGCTCTACTACACAGCTCCCAGAACTCATCAGGACTGGTAACACTGCCTGGCAAACGAACACCTAGAACCAAATCAGCCTCAAATTCAGGTTCCGAGAAGGTCAGGTTGACGTACCCATTCCAACAATAGCTATCTCCATCGCAGCTGGTGTATCCGTGTTGCCCTCGCTCGTGTTTGGTGCGCCACTTCCAATTGTTTGACCATTGGAAATTGGTACACCATTGCTATTGCCACCGTTAGTCTCGAATTCGGATTGTGTTTGGTGAGGCTCGCTGCCATCACCATTCACAGGTATTGCAGATGGAGCCATGATTGAAATGAATTGACCTGTGAGAAGCTGCAGAACATTTTTGACTGCGATAGAGGTAACCAAGCTTTATGAGACTGTCGGCCATGGTGGATAAATGGGGTAACAAGGATGGCACATCTTGGAGACAGGGCACTTCATCTGGTCTTTTGTATCTTTTACTGGGGTACAAAGCATGTAAACGCAGAAATTGACTGGGGCTGAAGGTTCCTACTTCTGGAAAAGGTTGCTAAATCTAGAACGGGAAGTTGTCAAGAAGATCTTGCAGGAAAAAGAAACTGGTGCCGAAGAATGATAGTCATAACATGTCAGATAAGAAGGTCCGATGATGCTTCGAATTGGCATGTGCAAAAAAATCACGTTCGTTTGGTTCGAAAACACGTAAAATTGTCGATGCCGAATGAAATCGATACATGGGAAAGATATAGAAATAGCTTGGCTGCCAACGTAGAGGCAGAGAAATGGTACCAGAAAGTATTTTCATCCACACCAAGTTTTAGGTCTACAAGCTAACTGTAAATCATTCTATTAGCGTCTCGTACATACGAGTTCCAATAGGAGATCCAGACCCGAAAGCGGACAGCGTTGAGATACGAGAAATGGATAAGAAAACGAGTTCTCTAGCTGAAGGCGACGGGCACTCCAGAGACTGGAAGAAGAAAATGGTCGCTATAACCAGCATATGGGAGCTAATTTGAAAATCTTTGCTATAGCTGGAGGCTGAGATGGTGGGATTCAAGATATGGGAATTTTTTGAGACATGGGAATCTGTGAGATCGAGGGCAAAAGTTCATGTTGAACGTGTGGCAAACATATTAAAAGATCATATGTATACAACATGCCTGTATTACGACTTCAACTCTCACTATAGACTGAACCTGGAAACGATAGACAAATGTTGAATATAGTGGCCAGCATTGAAATGGTAAAACTCCCATAAACTCATATAGACACATGCCAAAATGATAGGGTTTCGTACCGTGGTACTTTCGTTGCATATCAGAACCCCTGAGGGATAAGGACAGGAAGGTGGTCACTAAATCAAGACATCCCAGTCTTCCAACCAGCGATGTAGTCAAAACACGGGTCGCCAATCTCGAGTTGAGGATTCCTCGGCATTCGAGATTGAGATGGAGGAGCCAGGTCGTGGGGGTTTGATAGGAGGACTTTGGGTTGACTGAAGCGATACCGCATTATTGCCAGGTTGAGACTTGCCGAGAAGGTTGTTTGCCGGGGTAAGGAATGAGGATGTTGGTTGAGGGGAAGGAAAGAGGGGGAGGAAAGAGGGGGAGGAAAGAGTGAGGTGGTGGTTGGTGGAGGAGGAAGAGGTTGAGGTGGAATTTAGCTCTATTTTAGCGCCGGAGACCTTGCATTCCAGGCCTCAATATCGAGGTGCATACGCGCTAGCCCAGGGCGGCGACCGCACAGCAAAATCAGCGGCGCGGGAGTTCAAGCCTGCAGTGACTTTACATCTCTCCGATGTGAATGGCTTCTTTTTATCTTCCAACAATTCTCCACTTGCTTCTGTCTTCCCTCTTCCTGCTCCCCTTCTTCGGGTCTCGATTCCACCCTATCCTATTTTACCCCCCTGGTGCAACGTTTCTCACTGAGCACCGTGTCTATCTCGTTACCCAGAATCGGTCACTTCACGGAGAGTCCGTCTATCGGGGTACACCAAGATCTAGCCTCCTTAATTTCATACAACCCACACTCGAATGCCCTCTCCGTCCCTCTAGTGACGAGTGTACACAATGGTGGCGTTGAGGGGGTTTGCAGGCGTCACTCGTGTCTCAGTCGAAGCTTTTGTTCCTTGCGAGATAGTGGCATAAGAGACAATCTGCAGACAGCACGACGCACTCAGGGGTTTGTGCAATGTTACATGGCGCAGTAAGGGCGCTCGGTGAGAACCAAAGCTGTAAAATGATCCGAATCCTTCCATGCTTCTTGGAACACTTGGCCTCTGTACTCCGTACCCAAATGAAAGAGCCATGCTTGATTACCTTGTCTATCTTTGCGGAGGGTTTATCTTTTCCAAAAACAAAATTTCTTCTTCAACTCGATTTGGTGGATCTCCCTTGTCCGAGTCTCAGGTGTGGGGGAAGTGCAGTACCTTTTGTGCAGCTACGGGGTTTTTTGGGATCTAGTAGCCATACGAGTATCCCGAATGTCGGTACCGTACGGACGTTGGTTCTTGCGGTGCTGTCAATCACCCCGCTACCTTACATCTGCCGAATAATACAACAGCCCTGATCCCGGTCATCACGATTAAATTCCCCTTGGTGACGTCTGAAGCCTGGATAATCATGATAGGGATCAATCTTCACTTCTTGCCCCCTTACAGGAATGACATTTTCGTGTCGATCCTCGACTCTAGGTCTCTTCATTCTCCGTGGGACTCCACTCATCGTCTGTTTCTGAGCCCAGAACTTTGGTTTCTGCGAATTGGTTAAAAACTGTGGTTTCAGTGGGTACACATAGATGAATCGATTTCCCAATCCATCACTCACGACTAGCACTGCGTTCTTCCGCGGGATACCTTCTGGCCGAAATAGGTTGAATATACTTTTTTTGGGGACGTTTAATGTCTAAGATTTTGTTTGGAAATCTACATAGGGGAGGTGGCGATCACAATTAGGACGCGGCGGTATGTATCTTCCTGTTTGGGACAAAAATGAATATACCCGGTTGCAAGGCCCCCCGGCGGTACCCCAAGGCAAGTACTGTACCTTTTGTGCAACCCCCGCGTCGTACGATACGCCGCAAGACGAAGCACGAATTCTTGCTATCGGATTGAACAAGATAAATATCTCAAGGTACAATTTCGCTTCACATGCACAAGCCGATGTACTGACCGAGGATGACGGGACTCCGCTCTGATACAGCCCAGGGTACATGTGATTCTGTACATGCAACATGTTATCGCTATCACGAAAGGGAAAGCCTCCGAAGGCTACTTTTGCGATAAGCTTTCACCTAATCCCTCTACTTCCCGTTCGCCAGGGGCATCTCAAGATCTTGACTTTAAAAACAAGTCCGAGCGGACAAATCTGTCTTGCATACGGGATGAGGAAAGATCACCGGGCGAAACTTGTATCCAGAAGAGATCCGACGCGAGGAACTAGGAATCAAATCCTACCTGTTCTAACAACATTATTCCTTCCACTCTCGCTTCGAGGATCTTCACCCAGACCTACATTCCACTTATCACCAACCAAGGTCATTGGCTTTCGAGATCTTATCAGCATATTTCCTACCTGGTCTCAAATAATCCAAGGTTGTAATTCGAGCATCTAGTCAAGATGCCATCTGCTACTCAAGAAAAAATGAGGTTTTTGTGTCTTCCGGGTGCATATGGAAGTGCAAAGGTACAGTACTCGTTCTACCCTGCTTCTGGGCCCCTCACTTACATTTCCTAGAATCTTGAAATCCAATTGGGTAGGTACCTCAAAATTCAACAGATTCCTTGCTCAAAACTAACAGTCTTCCAGCACCATTCTGCAACGAACTCACAGCCGACGGCAGCGCAGAGTTCTTCTTCACCCAGGGCCAAATAGAATGTTCTCCCCCCGTCGGATTCGAAGATTATTTCGGTCCCAAGCCTCTCTACAAATTCTTCGAATACGACGGGATCCAGAAAAACGATGTCCTCGAGCGAGTCCGAGATTTTCCAGAAGGTGAAAATGCCGAGGATGTATTGAGAGAACTTATGCCCCATGGCGATAGCAGTATCCGACAGAACATCAGTAATGCGCTTACAGCCATCTACCGTACCATCGAGGAACATGGACCATTTGATGGAATCTGTGCGTATTCTGAGGGTACTGTTGCTGCGGGCTGCTTGATCATGGAGGAGGCGAAGTTGTTTGCTAGTGAGGGGAGACCACGAACTATTAAGAGGGTATGAATACCTTCAATTATGTTGCAAAAGCTACTGACAATTCGTCTAGGCAGTTTTCTTTGCAGGTTGGCCACCGCTGGATGCCGAGTCGAATGAAATGGTTTTGGTGGACACTACCGATGATATCATTGATATTCCAACTCTTCATTGCGTCGGAGCTGACGATCCGTACCTTGCGGGCGCGATGGCTTTATTTAATGTTTGCGATCAAGATACGGCTATCTTAGTAAGTATATAATTTCCTAGTCTGCTTCATTGAAAGTACATGGAGACTCATAAAATTACGACTTCATATCATGAGTTCTCAACTTTTCAAGTCCCTCCTCAAAATGAGCCAAGGCTAACTGTCTTACTTCCCAGTTCGATCACGGAAAGGGACACACTATCCCAAGAGACAAGAACACCCTCAAAGAACTCGGAGATGCTGTTCGCGCATTAGCTGAACACGATGAATAAAGAGAGACCATTTTAGGGTTAGTTGAAGCATGTATGGGCGTTTAGTTGGAATATACTTAGAATTTACTTGTTTACCTATATCCATATCACGTTCCCTTTTCAACGTGAGAATGAAACCTGAGCTTGAGCGTCATCAGCTGTGTTGGATTCCATAGGGCCAAATTTCTCGCTGTTGTTGGGTTTTCGGTCACGAGTCTTTTGCTTCAGGGTCTGAACCACTTTGGTTGGAGGTGGACACTGTTTTCCTGAATTCTATCACTGGTTCTCGTTACTTCTTTTATTTGGCTCTATCACCTGAGATGTTTTGAACACGATTAACCGACAACTGGACTTTAGATTAATCAATCGTCGTAAATTTATACGATTTATTCAATTATTTGCATTAGTTAGAACAACATCAGTAAACAACTAGAGTTCAACTTAAAGACTCTTAGCAACTTTACCCGGATTATTCTATTACTCCAGATATTTCAAAACAATCTAATAAAAGAAACGAATATCCAACGGCTGTACTCCTTACAGTGAGTTGCGAGTTAAGCTTGAATTTGCCTACTTTTTTTGTAATCCGAGCTTTTTGAGAAAATTCCTTGATTTCCCCCCTTTTTAGGCACTCTTTTACTTATTAATTAACAATAACATATAATATACTATTTATAAGAATAGGAAAGAAGAGGCTTATATCTCCCCTTATACTCTATAAACTTTATAAGACAAAAATAGACAATTTTATATCTGTCTTAATTTTTATAGGGTCTTAGCATAGCTTATCGACCTTATAGGGGTAGTGACTTTTTTTTTCAAGAAAAGGGGTTGTTTTAAGAATTATTTATCTTTTAGTTTGCTTTTGTTATACTTACTTTAAATTAATAAATTATATAGAAGAGAGATAATTAGATATAGCGCTTCTTCCTAGCTAGGCCTCGTCTCTTTTAGAGTACTTTTATTTTCTGTCTTCTAAAGAAAAGAGGGAGAAAGCCTTAATAAAAAAAAAGCTTAGATTACAAAAAAAGTGGGCAAATTCAAGCTTAACGCGCAACTCACTATAAGCAATAAGTGAGTCGCCTGTTATTTGCTGTATCTATTTCTTAAATAGAAGTCAGACTTGGGTCGAAAATATCGATATATATCGCTGATTATTATCATCCTAAAACTAACTCGACCAGAGGAACTATTTCCTCAGTTGGGGAATACTTGGTCCATCTACATTGCATTTGAATATTGCTAGGAGTTATATAACATGAGGATCTTATTCTTGTTGTCTTCAGGGTGACTTTTGCACATTTTGTCAATATGTTGGTATGACTTGGTGGTCATTAGCGTGATGCAAACAGAGTCTATTATCGTTCGTGTATGTCGAGAGAAGTTAGCTACTCTATCTACTTAAATGGACCTTAAGCGAGAAGGTCACGTGAAGCGCTATTCACTCTTGAATATACCGACACAATATGCTTGTATAGAATGGCGTATACCTTCACTTCTATTATTAACGTTTCACGAATGCCAATGGTACTTCGAGTACATTCAATTTCAGTTATATTTATTAGCTTTTCCAAAAACAAAAAAAAGTTTTCATAATCCAGTCGTGGGATTATCCATTGAATTACTAGATAATAGTCATTTCTAGCAGCTGGTATGCTTTCATGGTCTGATTCTAGTGTGAGGAAGTGGCGAAAGTGATTATATGCTTCATAATTATAAGGTGGTTGGTTAGGTATGACTTCAGTGCTATATGTGTTTCAGCTTATATTTTTATTTCATTTTCTTCTTAGAGTCTTTAGACCTCTTGGATTGCTTCAGAAGTAAAAGAAGCAGCTTACGTATATAAGTTCTGGCCTGTAGGTAGGATGGGTGGGTTTACTGCTGAGAAGATCGAAAAGACGAGTAAGGGATCTGGTGATGTCTGGGATGGTGAAAATGATGGGTACGCGAACAAAAAGACGAAAATGGAGAACTGGGGCGCTGTAAGTTGACTTTGCTGAATAACCCGGGAGACAATAGAACTTATAACGATAGTGCTAAGATTACGGGACAGGCTCTAGGATCTTTTCCATTGCTAGAAGTCTGTTTCTTAAGTACACTTCCAGTCTACTATATTGGGTTTCACGATTGGTATCGCGTTGGTTTTGAGTTGGTTTTGGTTTCTTCACTTTCTTGTGAAGGGTTTCGATATGATTCTGAGCTTATTCAGGCTTAGGAACTTGAGAATTAATGGTCAAGGATGTTCACTTGCAAGGGAGTTTTTACTTAAGTGAAGTGATATGAGGGTATTTGTGTCATGACGTCTGGATATACACGGAGAGGGACCTTCGAGAGAAGTCTTAAAAGATGGTGGATGGTTTAAAGGCTGTGAACCGTTTAAAAGTAATCATAGAATTCTTGATATTCACAACTCAGTAACATTTGCAATTGCCGAGCACGGTTGTCAGAAGTGTAGTAACAAGAAAGTTATATCACAATAGAAAAGAGAGAAAAGTCTAGATATTGTAAATTATTATTAGATTGTTTGGGGGCAACTTTCTCAAGATCACTTGAGCTTAGGACATGTGTCTAATGGATGCTAGACGAGGGTGGTGCAGAATAAAACCCTTAAATCCGACCGAGAACTGGGTCAAATTCTAAAAACACCCATCTTCCAGAAAGGCCGGTGCCGATTCAGTATCATCTGGATACCCAAACACCCTTCCTAAATACAGGTACCCTGGTGGTTACTTGAAGCCCGAAGCATTGTCGTCCGAAGATTCAGACAAATTTCCGTCGTTGAATCAGAATCCCCGTTATCATGTGAGATGACCTTCATCTCAACCTCTGCCTTACGTTGTTGAATCTCATTATACTCCAACAACTGCACTAATCTCTTCGCGGTAAATTTGGCAGTACGTCCGATTGACAATTTCGTCTGAACCGGGCCGCGATCATAACGGTCTATAGCTATGTCATCTATAACCTTCTGATATGTTTGTAAAAGATCTCGGATACATTGGAGTTTGACATTCGTGCCTGGGGAAACGTATGCTTCCTCTAATACCTCGTAAACTTTAGAGATGAAGTGTCGTTTGAGGTATGTGTAGGCAAAGTCGAGATCCTTGCTCGGGAGGGAATTGAACATCTCAAGTGCAGATGAGGCGATCTCCTCGATTTTTGTGGCGATTTGGGCTGACATTTTGGCTTATTGTTAATTTGAACTGCAGATTTAAGATGAATAATCAGGACTATAAGTCGAAAATCATGTCAACTGTTTATGAGTCAACAATCGCTTTGTCAGGGCAAGATTTTGTTCATGTAATTTCAGACAGAGGTACAAAGAAAAGCAGGGCATAAGTGGACGGTTGCTAACAAACAAGGAAACTTATCCTGCTATTGTTTTGAATGCACTGTCTCACCTACTCACCGAAGAGTAGAACGCTTTTTTTGAATTATAAAGTGAAAATTAGTTAACCTTTTTAGGCACTCCTTCCTCAAGTCGCATAAAACTCTGTGGAAAATCTAGCATCTTCCGAGGCGCTTTAAAATAATTAAGATGGCGAGTTCTAGTTCATTCCAACTATTTCTGGAGAGTAGCTATAAGCTCTAGGACATTTTAAAACATTTCTAAGAAAGAATTTCACAGATTGAGCAGAAAAAAGGCATCACAAGTTGAAAAATACAAGTGGTGATCTTAAAGTACCTATTACAAAGTATATTGTTAACTAAGATGAGTCAAGACTCATAATGAAGAATAGAATAGTCAAAAGGACCAAAGGCATAAAGGGTTCACCACCTCAAGTCCAAGCCAACTCAGGACAATCCTCCGGGTAGTCCTCCCAACAATCCAAACCCCAATCCTCACACTCACCCTCCTTCAGCTCTCCTCTCTCCGCCTTACCCAACAGTTCCTCTATTTGCTTCACAGCAGCCTCTGCTTCCCATTTAATGAGAGAAAGAAGCATACTGTTAGAACCTGGATCCGTGTACTGATCCTCCATCTCCATGTTGACCTTGCTGAGATGTTTTCGGAAGCGGCGGAGTTCAGAACGTGTGAAAGGCTCAATTTCGGAAGACTTGCAAGCCTCATCCAAGAGTTCTTTGAGCTCGTCAAGAAGTTTCGACTCGATGAAGGCGTAGGCGATATGGACTTGGTTGGGGGAGAATGTGGCATATCGCTCAAGTGCTAGCCTAGAGATCTCCCTGGCCTTGGTGGCGAGCTGTTGGATGGTCACGTTATTCTTCTTTTGAAAGATGTTCTTGAGAGATTTGCTGAAAGTCATGATGTTAACTGTTGTACTGGTAGTAATGAAAGTCGTAGTGTTTGTTGAAAATAAAAATTGAAGTAAGGATAAATGTACCAATTCTGCTCATACAAATAGAGAAATCCAGAAACTGTTTACAGGTAAACAGTCTTAAATGCGGCTCCAGATTTTGAGAAAGAACTTTCTAATAGTTGAATAAAGTACAAAAAAGAGATAAAGGCAATGCTACAATGGATTGTAATAGCATGAAAGGCACAATGAAGATAACAAACGTTGCATGAGAAAAGTACTAACAAAGACACTCCTTCGCATCTTAGCCTAGGTCAACTATTTCGCGTACCGCGGCATTCTGGTGATTTTGTTCAGTCATTTATGTCAATGAGATTAGTCTCGGAGCCATTTTACCCAAGTCGTCTAAAAATTTCTTTTTATTCAAGGCCTTGGCATCTTCCTTTCATATCGATGGTGGAGAGTAGGAAGCGTGCTGAGTTATTCAAGAAAGGCATGACTCTTGAAGATCGAGATATGGCGATAGTAAACAATAGAGCGAATTTCCGTCTTTCAGGGCAAATTTTCTAGCAGAGCTAGGCTTAGATTAATTAGGGAAGAGAAAGATAGGTTTTTGTGAATCAAGCCATAGGAGCGATTAAGCTTAGAAATTCACACCAAGAGAATAGCGCAAAGTAATTACTTAATCACTAGCTTAACCGTAGTGGAGGACAGATTCCTCAAAAGCTAAAGGCAAGATAATTTCTGATATTTCTCCTAGGGAGTCAGTCTCACTGCGGCTCGTCACCAGATTTCCCTTTCGCAGACCATTGGCATTCATACATCTTTGTACAAATCTACGGGCCTATTCTGCCACCTTTTATCTTTTCTAAGTAGAATATATTCGGTAGAGCATTCGCTGGATATCTAAGTGAAATGTATAGGATTTGCTTTAATTGTTTACTGCTAAGGTGAGTTTTGGTGTGCCTAAGCACCAAGCACAATCTGTCCCACGAATGAGTACACCCCCTGGTGGCCCTAAGCTCTTGAGAAATATCTCAAAAAGTACATATTGCACACCACAATGATGGAGTAAATTCCATTGGGGAAAATGTCACAAAAATGAATTATTAATGAAGCGATATTTATAAGGTCATAGTTTGGTTTTGTAGTGTTTGCAAGGAATGATAAGTGTATACTTTAAATGTGTTCAGTTTATTGGATTAAAGTTAGGGTGTGGATAGAGACTTACTTAAGAGTTCTTGAGTTTAGAATGAGGTAAAAAGGGTAGGGGGGGTTGGAGCGGAAGGTCAATCGCTACCTCAACAGCTATTGACAAGCGAATGTCTTGGAACATAGTTATCAAGTATGTTGATAATGAGGATGATTCTCAAGTGCCTCCAACAAAGGTTCCGCATGAGCCAAAAACGCGGAACCATATAGAACATGGCAATCGTTATATTCCGAGTCGCACGCATGCTCATCCCACTCCTTGCCTCGAGCCATCTTACCCCACTTCTTCTCTTTCCCCTTCTTAAATGCTCCACTCGAAGCCAGTTCAAGAACCTTCCGCATCTTGAACACCGTATCAGCAACCTCATCCTTTACTGCACCCTTACATGCAAGTTTGTGAATGTCGTCCCTGCCCGCCAATTCTCGCTCTAGCCACCAGTACAAGAAACGGAGGTGGGATTCGAACCAGCAGAACTCGTCGACGATGAAGGAACCTAGCTTAAGAATTTCTGATGTCACTGTGAGTTCTCTGGCGAGCTTCCAGTAAACGAGATAGTAGAGGTCGTCGCCTGCTTTTCCGTCGAACGTAGAAGTGCAGTCAAAAGCCGCTTCAGAGATCTCCTCTACGACTTTGCTGAGCTCTAGGATAGTGAGCGTAGCCGCCCCTGGGTACATGTCGACGGAAGACATTTTCGTTTGTTGGTGTTTTATAAAGTTGAAAGTAATAGTAGTAAATAGGTAGTGAAATGGAGAAGTTAAAGTTGTGATTTAAGACAATTACTCTGCTTTAGAAATAAAAAAATACAAGAATTGTTTATGTATAAGCAATTGTCTTATTTCAGCCTCCTCTGGCAAAAAGCAATGTAGAGTAATAGCCTGTTCCCCTGCGCCTGGCGCCAGCGAAGTTCAAAGAAGCAAAAAAATACAGGGTCATGTTCAATACGAGTTAGGGCAAAATAATAAAAAACAGGTCGAAGAAGACTTGGTAATAAAGAAATTCTTTCACCCCTTTGTTTGTTTGACTCAAATTTCGGCCTGCCTTGAACTTGGAGAAAATATAATAAACATCAAGGCAATAACTTAGGGAGAGCAGCTATAGAACAACGAGAGAAATTGTTATGCCCTAAACAGCCTAAACAAGCACCACGTGTTCAAACCCATCACAAGCCACAACTCTCATTTTCGACTAGCTGACTTCTCTATTATCAAAGATACAAACTCAGAACATTAACATTTTAGATCAGAGAGATTTCTGAATAGATCGCGTAGAAAGTAATTCCTTCTTCGACGTAATGTCAGTAAACACTTGTATGACCTTTAAGAATAGAAATGGCTTAGTTGGGAAACACTTGGACGAAGGAACTTCTAGAGAAGGGAATATCTCAAAACACTTACAAGATCTCCTCAAAGAGACGCCCCTGCTGAAGACACAATTGGAAGAACGAACTTTTCAAGAAGGCAAAACACTTGTATCGTCTCCCTAAGGAGAGGTTTCTTCGGAATCAGAGTTCCTAAGATGTAACTTTCTCAAGAAAGTAACAAAAAAGTATAGTTTCTCAAGAAAGAGTTAAACACAAGGGGGGACCTTCTCTGGAGGTCGGGAATAAACAAAAATCTCCCCTCGAGAGAATAATAAAAATAGGTGCAACTCTCAAGTGTGGAGAAATTGTCAAGACACTCAAGTGAGAGGCTGTTATGAGAAACAAAAGAGCGACTCGCTCTTTCTGCTCTCCCGCGAGATCTTCAGACACTAACAGACAAACAAACCTTCACTTCACTCTGACTCTTCGGAGTCGTCAACATACTCAGCGGCAGTGTGAGAAATGAGTAGAGTAGAGTAGAGTAGTGACCACTACTCTACTTTACTCAACCGATTTTAAATACTACTCTACTCTACTCATAGTACTCTGAGTATTCGGGCCGGGCCGGGCCGAGGCTCGGAGTGGCGTCGGAGTGGCGTTCCAGCGCTGCTGAGAGCTTAAGCGAGATCTCTTTTCTACTCTATTTACTACGTAACTTCTTCAATAATAGCCTTGATAAATTAGCTATTAATTATATAATAATAAATATAAGTACTTAATATATATAATTAGTAATATTACTAATAATAAGCTTTATAAGCCTTATAAATGCTACTTTAAAGAAAAGAGAGTTAAAAGAGAAGTAAGTAGCTCTCTATATATTTTGTATACTAAGTTTCTAACGTGTTTTACAAGCGAGTCGCCTACCTAAGCGGGTCGCCTACTTTCCTAGTCGCGTACTATCTACTATCTTTAAATCGTAATAGCTTAATATTATAACGTTTAATTACCTTCTTAAGAAGCTAATATTATTTTAGTAACCTAAGGACTCGAAAACAACGCGTTATTAACTAAACAAAGCGCTGTAAAGATTTATTAGGTTCCTTGAAAGACTCTCTTCGACTGACGTACTAGAAAGCTCTTATAACATGATTACTAGCCTAATTCGAAAAAGCTTACGAAGCCAGAGGAGGAGGCAATAGTTAGACATATATTAGAGTTAGATTCGCAAGGGTTTTCGCCTATAAGGGATATAGTACAAGATATAGCTAATAATCTGCTAAGAGAGCGCAATAGAAAGCCTATAGGTAAGAACTAGCTAGATAACTTTATTAAACGTATACTTAAGCTTAAAACTCGATAGAGTTGTTCTTATAATCGTTAGCGAGCTTTGACTGAGGATCTGTGAGTTATTAGCCTATAGTTTACGCTTATATAGTCTGTTAAAGAGAAATATAGTATTTAAGATAAGGATATTTATAACTTTGGCGAAAGTAGCTTTATAATAGTAGTTATTTTGTCTTAACTAGTTGTTATAAGCTTAGAAACGCGTGGGAAGCGAAAGCAAGTTTAGCTAGGTAATCGTAAGTAGGTTATAGTTATTTAGGGAGTTAACGTAATAGGATAGGTAATCCTACTATTTATTATATTCGCGGGCAAAGTACTTATTTCTTCCTAGTACTAAGATATATATATACTATATAATTAGGTAATTAAGGTTAGTAACAACAGCTAGACAAATAATAAGCTTAGAGTTATATAGTTAAAGTATTTTAATAAACATATAAAGGTGTAAAGTGTAGGAGGATACCGTTTATTAATTATTAATAGTTATAAAAGCTATAACTTGCTTGAATTCTAGTAACTCTATAAAGACTTAAACATTATTACCCTCTATATACCTCTATACTTATCGTACCTGCTATAGCTGCTTAATATAGTCTACTTCTCGCTTTTAAAGCAAGTGTATAGAGCTGAGATATTAGGCTTAGTATGTAATTATATTAATTATATTACTAAAGAAACCTTTCTTCTAGCGTTTAAAATAGCTTTTTATAAAGCATTTACGAAAGGTAATATCTGTGCGAGTTTTCAAAGCACTAGGCTAGTCCTATATAACCTAGAAGCTATGTTATTAAAGCTTGATTTAAGGCTCTATATACTAATATTAACGATACTAGAAGATACTTTATAAATACCTAAAATACTAAGTAACGTATGTGAAATAATAGCTTAATTAACGCTTATTCGAGATTGGATTTAAAGATATTAAGACTTGTTACCTAGTTCTATTATTTAGTCTCTTAATTAACTTAAAAAAGGCTCTACTAGGGTGATGTATAATATAGTGTTAATATATAAGGAAATTACTAGTCTTTGTAAGATAACTAAGGCTATAACTAAGTGTAAAAGTTGTAAGAGGAAGTATATTAAGAGTTAAGAGACATTAATAGTAGGTGAGGTAGCTGATTTAATTGTTTTTGAGGAAACTAGCGACTAGAAATAAGGTAAAGAGTCTAGGAAGAGAGTTTGCGTAGATAGGTACTATAGCCGTTGTAGTAAAACTGGGTATAATTCTCGTACTTGTTAGGTAGAAATATTTGATGTAGAAGATAGCGAAAGTTTTGAATAATACTAGGTAGCTTCTATAGTTTAATAACTTTGTGTGGTATTGAGTATTTTGTATTATAATAATACTAGATTGAAAAAGTGGGCGACTCGCTTAGGTAGGCGACTCGCTTGTGAAACACGTTATACTAATTAACTTATTAAGTTCTCTCCTTTAAGTTAGTAAAAAGTTAATAAGCTTAACTATCCGGTTTTGTCTATATTAGCTTAGAAGTATCTATAAGTTCTAGCTACTTTAGCTCCTAGTAAAAGAGTCTTTAGTTAGAGAGCTAAATAGTTACAAAGCAACGAAATAAACTCTCTAAAGAGACTATAGAGGCTATAATTAGTCTAAAAAGCTAGGGTCTTTATCTAGAAGAAGAGACTAAAGAAGAAAGAAAGAAGAGAGAGGAGAAGGTTAAAGATATAGACTTTAAAGATAACTACTTTATCCTTGAGTTATTTGTTTCTATTTATAGTATATAACTCAGAGTACTACTTGAGTAGTCATAAGTAACTACTCTACTCTACTCTACTCACACTACTCAGAGTACTACTTGAGTACCTGAGTATTCCTTGCTCACACTGCTCAGCGGTGTTGATTTGCTCAGGATCAGAAAATTGGGAAAATTGGGTAGGTTCATGTGATTGTTGTCCGGTGTGATATTGGTCATTTGTCGTCGGGGCCAAGCCATGTGGAAGATGTTCATTGAAATAGGAATTTTGATGCAGGCGTCCTTCATTTTTATCGAGGTTAGGCCCATCTTCTTTTTGTTCGTCGTCGTGGCGATCCTGAGTCTTGGAGTAATGGCCATTCAGGCCAAGCCTCTTGGTATGATGTACACTTAGATGAGAATTTTGAGGCTCGTTTTCATCATCGTAGATGCTAATGTTTTCATGCCGAAGTTTATTATCATGAGAATTGGTATCATCCTTGGGGTCTAACTCAACATCACTATCTTCGTAATCCATTTTGTATTCCTCCTACCCATCATATTTATAGTCGGAATCGATATCGGGGTATGAAATTGAGCCCGAAAGACGATCATGGATGATACTTCTTTATGCAGTAAGAAGCCCTTAGCCAACGCGGCGGTGCAGGGAATTCAGATGCAGCATGTTGATATGCGGACATGGTTTTGAGCTCGAGGGCATTATCGTAATCCTCGGTGGCGTATTCGTCCCATGCTAGAATGACAGCTTCAAAATCTTTTAGAATCAAGTCTGACTTGGGCATTGCTTGATACTGTGTGTGGACCAAGGGAATGTACGCTGCAATTTCGTAAGGCCTACCTTTCAAACGGATATCCATGGCTTGGTTCAGAACATATTTGACTAATTCAGGATTCTTGTCGAAGACCGGGTTTGCGACGATTTTGAGAAATTGTTGAAAGAAACGCTCTCTTTCATCTGGAGAATAGTTCCTGATCCACACACCTTCCGGGAAAAGATGATGAGGAAGAATATAATCATTTTCAGAGAAGGCAGACTTCATAGTACACCAGAAGGCTCTTCCGTGGACCAAATTGGACTCTAGGAGAGCTTGGTCCGCTGCAATCCAGATAATTGTGCCTCTATCCGTATTGGTGGGAACAGGAGTCGCGTCAACATTATCTTTGGAGGAACCGTTGGAACTCGAAGACATAACGATGAATGGATTGGTCTTTCTAGCGCGTTTCGGTGGCTGAGGGGCCGCAGACGACGATGAATCGCGTCTTGATTTACGCTTCTTTGATAAGTACCAGCCGCCTTTCTTAGGATTGAAGTCCCACGACGATGTCGAAGAGTTTGGTGATGATGAATCGTATTCTGCATCTTTAGTTGCTGACGCGCGTTTGCGTGGCGCCGAGGGTGTCATTTTGAGGTGCTCCGTCTTGTTGTAGGATGTACGCGTTGTTGAGTTTGGAAACTCCCCATCAAGGGGAGGCGATTTCCATATCACGTGAAGAGGCCCCCTCTCACTTCTCCCACTTCCCCCTTTCGCTTCTTATTTATCCCTAAATATCTACAGAGAAAAGTCAACGTTTGTATATAATTCACAAGTAAAAGCACTCGCAGCTTTGACTCCCCCAGCTCAACCCCACTACTTGGATGTCTTTTTCT
Organism: Calycina herbarum; assembly: GCA_001414485.1. Taxonomy (NCBI): domain Eukaryota; kingdom Fungi; phylum Ascomycota; class Leotiomycetes; order Helotiales; family Pezizellaceae; genus Calycina; species Calycina herbarum. Next base: position 77,083 of record LLEY01000200.1, on the reverse strand, counting down.
CTCCACAGAGTCGCGCAATTGTGAAGAATACCACAAAACCCACTTTTGGCCCCCCAAACATTTAGCGAGTAAGGCACGGATTGACGAGTAAGCCAACAAACACCAGCCGACTCTAAACCACCAACAACCACCCAGTCAGCTATCAAAAAACAAGTAGCACAATAAATATGAGTGTCTGAAAAGAAGTAGTGAGTAAGCTTCTAAGTGCCGGCTTACTCGCAACTTACTCGCAATCCAGTTTTAGCTCCCACAGATTCAACAAGTAAGCCACCGGCTGAAGGGCAAGCCATCAAATACTAGCTTACTTACAAAACCACTTTTGGCCCCCAAACCTTTGGTAGGTAAGCTACCAATTGACAAGTGAGCTACTAATTGTCGAGTAAGCTACTAAATATTGGGTAAGCTATCAAATAACAAGTGAGCCATTAAACAATAAGTGAGCTATCAAATGTCGGGTGAGCTATTGATTAGCGAGTAAGCCATCAAAAACCAGCTTACGCGTATCTCCTTGGGCCCCTGATAATTACCCAGCAAGCCATCAAACAACGAATAAACCATCACCATATTTAGGGGCTAAAAGAAAAGATATCGCAAGTAAACCAACCATTAACTAGTAAGCCAAAGAAAGCACCCAGAACAAGGCAAACGTCCAGATGTGTTTTTAGTCTTAGAGAAGTGATTCTTCATAACTTTGTCATCCCAAGTATTTTAGAAAGTATTTATAAGACGAACGCAAACAACTCAATTGTCTCACACAAATTTCTGTAAATCACCTCACTCTCGTTTGAAAGCGATCAAACCATAAAAATGTTGGTGGGTAAGCTAGTAATGCGCTTGCGAGTAAGCTACGAGTCACTCATGAGTAAGCTACGACTTACCCTCAGTAAACTAAACCCACCAATCACCCCACCCCACCCTCGACAAAATATTGTTTTACCTCTTCCTCCAAAGATTCACTCAACTCGCTCTACATACCCGACCAGAAAGCAGGTGTAAGAATGGTGAAATAATAGGACTTCCTTTCCATCCATGACGATTCTAGGCAGCAGAGTGCGAATTTGCACCCCTCCCCTCGCAACCAAAGACGACCTTCACCCCCAAAAAACCAAAGAAGATGACTTGAAACGGGAGGAGTTTACCCAGAGATCCAAGCTCATCGAAACACAACTCTTCCCCAAAGAGTGCAAAACCCATCACTATTTCTCATCCCCTCAAGCCAACCCTCATAATTTCCCTTTCCAATAATTCAGATTCTTTTCTTCCCGAATCACAGGTTCCTCAATCAACCGCAGAAACCAAAACCTCAAGACTACACCACCACTTAACCCACTTCACATCACCAAACACCAAAAAAACTTCCTCAACTATAACTAATAAAACTAATATTTTTTGATAAATGCCCCTACACCAGATATATATGCATCCAAACAAGAACTCTCCAAAGCGAACCCCAAACCCCAAAAGCAAAATATATAAGCCAACAAAATAAAATAAAAGATATAAAGTGAAAAAAAACGCCTTATGGTATAACATCTATAAAATTTCCAAAAAGAGGCAAATTTGGTATCAATTACTCCACCCAAGAAATCCTCTCTTCTCCTTCCTCCCATCCGCGGTCAAAATTCCTTCTTTCCAAATATGTTCTCCCCTCTCTCCCCCTTTCTCTCCAAGTATCCTCTCTACTCAGAGATCATAAGCGTAGCACTCCCCCCCACAACCCCAATCATAACAAGCGCCGTCAAAAACCCCGCCCCCACGCGATCCTTAGTAGTGATCGGTTTATTCAGCAACGTCTCTGCCGTACTACTACTAGCCCCCGCATCCACATTCCCCGTACTATTCCCCGTCCCCTTAACCTTGCTCGCCCAATCCTTGCTCTGTCCCACAAGATTCCCCTGCACAATTTCCAGAACAGCCATCTGCTCACCCACACCGGTAGAGCCATCATGACTCCCAGTATCCCATTTTAACCCGCATTGCGTACCGGAAGTACCGCCGGAACAGGATTTTAAAGCTGCGGTTGCGGAGGAGAGGAGGAGGGGGGTGATTGTGGAGGCGGTGAAGGGGGCGAGACGCGTGGTGGCGGCGAGCCAGCGGGAGAGGTAGGCTTTGAAGGAGCGTTGGTCTACGTTGCATTTTCCGCTTTCGCAGAGCTCGTGCATGATGCCGTTTGTGAAGAAGGTTGCGATAGTCTGATTCAGTAACCCTTGGACGCGTTCTTGCCAGAGGGATTGGGTTGTTCCGTTTGTCTGTATCAAATTAGTCTCTCAAACAACAATAAAAAGTCCAAAGGAAAATATAAGAGGAAGAGGAGAAGTGACATACCATATTATACATACTCGCCGCACCCAGCAGGTAAATGCCCGCATTATAAGACCACTGGTTATGATCCTTCGACGTGCAATTATCCCCAATATTCGTCCCATCATACACCTTATATGTCCCCGGCTCCACAAGCCCCTCATTATAAACCCAATCCCAAGTCTTCCCTGCCCACTCCGCATACGTAGCATTACCCGTATACAAAGCCAACCTCGCGCCTAAATTAAAAAAACATCCATTCGAGATGGTGTTCTTATAATTATATCCATTATTAAATGGGAAAATCTGCCATCTCATTCCACCCCCGCAATTTGCGGCATCCCATCGACTAGCTTGGGTGTTGAAGACTCCTTGTGCCAAAGCTAGCCAGCCAGGAGCGGGTTTCGCAAGTTCGGGGAAATTCACTTCGGCAGCTGTCATGGCGGACATTCCCCAAAAGCCTTGGTCGTCGTTTCCGAGCGTTTTGGTCTGGTTTTCGGGCATGTAGTCCCATTCGTCGCCGGTTTGGTGGAGCATTGCTTGCGAGGTGATGGCGTTGTAGGATTCGTCGCCGGTGTAGTACCAGTAGTTGATCATGGTGCCGAACCTACAATATAACAGTCAGTAAGACACTTTGGATGGATAGAAAGGGGAGAGGGGAGGAGAGACGTACATAGCACCAGCTTCCCACCAGTAATAGGGGTCTGGTAGGTTCCCTGGGACGTCGCCGGGATTGTTGCCGGTGTAGAAACTCATTAGGTCTTTGGCTACGGTCTTTGCGGCGGCTTTGATTCCTGTTGCTGTGGAGAGGTCTGCTGTGATTGCTGCGTTTGCACCTTGGCCAGCAAGCGCGCAGAGAGTTACCGCTGGGAGGAAGCGCATTATGAGGGTTTTGTATGGAGATTTCGAGGTATTCGAAGGTGTATGTACTAAAGACGTGTACTCGAATCGAAGTGGTGTGTTCGATGGGGTATGTACAATGAAGAAGGGAAAGTAAGGAGATCCTCGAGCGAGTGACAAGGTGAACAAAGAGCAATCCCTCGAGATGTAGAAGAATGGATTGTCGAAGTAGAAACAGTAGAAACAGTAGAAACAAAATAACGAAGTAAGTTTGAAATGTACGACTTACAATCGTCGTCGTCCGTATTAGAAGATCAACAGAAATCTTTCAGATGGAGAGTAGAAATGACAGTCAGAGAAAGGAGGGAAGTTCAAACCTGCACAGCCCCAGCCCTGTTGGAAAAGTTGGGGATGGCTGTGCTTGTGAATAAAGGTCTCCGTAGGCTATGCATGGGAGGCTGGAGACCCCAGTTTGCCTTTTGGGTGTGCCTTTTGGGAGGTGGCAGATCTGGGCCAATGCCGTGAATGTCTGGCTTGCTGGCTTGATGCTGGTCAACTTTGATACGGCGGACGAACAAGCCAAGCAGCTGCCAAGCGCTATCCAGCTCATCATTTGAGACGCCCTGAAGGACGTTGGCAAATTGCAATCCAGATCTCGAGAGCCAGAGCCGAGTGAGAAGCTGACTGAAGGGGAGTCCGTATAGATGATGTGATACGGTTATGCTTAACACGGCCAATTCCCATATTTCTCGGGTATGGTGGTGAGATTCTTTTCTCGGGTGCTGATGACGACGGGATGCTGTGAATTCAGATGCAAAAACTTCGGCCACCGCGAAGGCAAACTTAATTTCGACGCAGAGAGGTACGAAAATAGCCGCTTGGCAGGGGCTACCTCCTTCTTTACGAGCACGTGATTAGCCTCAATCCGAGAATCAGGATCGGATGCCTTCAAACCCGCGGCCTTTCGTCTCTTCTCAGATGCTAATAAATCTAATCAAGAACCCATCAGATGAGTAGACAAACCATAAACTTCAGACGATTCGCTACTCGCTTCCAAGTCCCAATTCAAGCAATAACAAGCCTAGCCAAGCAACTTGTCACCAGTTTGCCAATGGTGACTTGCAGAAGTTATCGCCATATACTGTAGTACTCCGTAAACACAACCCAGGCGATCTTCTACGGTCATCCTTTTTGACGAGAGAAGTCTGTAATTCCCAAAGAACCATAACCCCGCGTGTGTCTGATGTGCGGTGAGCATGGTTGACATCAAACCCGCCAAGACTGCATTGAAACCCTGTATGGTTTCCCTCCGCGTTTCTGGAAGTGAGGATCTTCCAAGATAATACGAGAGCGATGTGAGGGAGTTGTTTTTGTATTTTGTATTTTGTATTGAGTTGGAGGTTTATTTTCTTACAAGTTTATGCTGTGAGTGCAGTGGAATCTTCTTATCGGATTCGCATTCATGGTCACTCTTCCATAAGCATAGAAAGTTTAAATCTTGACATCTATTTTTGCTCTTGTATTTGTAGCTCGCGCGTTGCAATTGCTTCTCCTTCAAGCGGCTAGTATCGTCCAGGTGTTGTGTCTTTCCAAAGGTTCCGTTGGTTCTGCATCACCATCCGTTCTAACGACACAACATCGTTGGTTGCTTCTGAGATGCAGAATAAGAGCCCAGCACAGATGGCTTTACTCTACTCATCTGGTGGGATACCCATGACGAGTGGACAACTTCATCTTTTCACAATTCTCTTTCACCCTAACAACAGGTAAAAAGATATGGGTTTCAGGAGAATAGTTTTCTTCTCCTTGACGTCATGATTCGTATCCAAGATTCCTGCGCCAAATCATTGTGCTTTGTTTCTTTCTAATCATCTCAATTTTTATACTCATTCAGCAATTATTCCTCGACTACAATGCCTTTTTCAGTCAGGAATATTTATATCTACAATACCGAGGTTTCCAAGGAAAGAGCTCCCTGCTACAACCTAGCGGCAGACGTCACATCCCTCATATTTCAAACCAACACATCAACACAGCACAACCCACCCTCCCCCCTCCAAAAAGTCATGAACAACCAAAAAAAGATGCGATGAGCTTTTCAAATCCACCCCAAAACCCTCTCACTTCCTCACCACACCCCTAGGTACCACAGACCCCTTCCCTCAAACCAAACTTCCGTCCAAAAATCAGATAAAACCATCTACCTCCTCCTCCTCCTCCTCCTCCCCGCTGCCCCAACTCCTCATATCCCAATTCCCGTCCTCTCCCCAACAACCCGTCACCCAACCACCCATCATCACCCCTCATTCCAAGAATCCCGCCTGTCAACAAAATAAGTATCCGACTCCCTCTTCTTCCCGTCAATAACTTGTACTTCCCTCAGCTCGCTCCATCCTCTCTGGCGAAAGTGCTTGTCAATCTCCTCTCAGCGCAACTCCTTGCCCGCCAGGATCCAATTACCCCAGCCTTCCACTCAGCATTTCAAAGGGCTAGGGGTCGTGGATCCAGGGGGGATTTAAGCCCACCACGAACCACACTTGATGCCCCCCCTTTTTTTTATGGAAGACGTCATCGATTTGAGAGGACTGGAAGTCAGAGGGAAACTCCGAGTATGTGTTGCAAGTTGGTGGGGACAGGGTAAGCCCCCATCCTCCCATTGCTGTGGAAGAGAAGAGGAGGGAAAGGAGATAATAGTGTGTAATGCAAAGAATACAGCCACGGGATATTGCGGGGAGTGTTTTGGTGTTTTCGAGGGTTTGGAAGGGAGTTTCGGACTAAGTGAAGAGTTGAAGGTGTTTGTATTACAGAGCGAGGTGGAAGGGGGTTGGGCTTGTGAATGTGGTAAGGGAGTTGAACTCTTCTCAGAGGAATGGAAGAGAGTCTTGGGGCTTGGGCATGTGTCGGGGGCTCCTGGAGTATTCAGATATCTAGAAGGAAGAGGACTTTGGATAAGAGGATAGGTAAGCACCCAATGTTCTTTCAAAAGAGAGAGAGAGAGAAGAATAGAGAGAGGGAGAAATCAAATCGCAAGACTAAAAGAGAGGTATGAGTAAGAAAAAGTTAAGAACAAAATAAAACATCATTTCTATCTCACAAACTATCATCGCAAACCGATGGGGGTATTTCGTACGTACTTCCCTCCAACCATTAACTCCCCTTCCCTTCCCATCCCTCATTCCTTATCCTGTTATCCACATCCCATTAAAGACACTTCCTCAGCACAACATCAGAACCACTCTCCTCATACTCCGCCTTCGAAACCCACTTCCCTTCAAAAGAACCCAAAGAAGCAAGCATGGACCCCCCAACCCAAACAGAATAAAGTCGATTATCAGGAGCTCCAATCTTAACCTCAATTCGTTTCAGCGATGTATTCGTGAGTTCCTTCTGTAGACGTCGTGAGAAGCCTGGGTAGAGTGTATTACCACCGGCCTGTTCAAGTCAGTACTTCGGTTTTTGAATTGAAAGGGGGGGGAGTGGGCTTACCAAAACAACATTCCCAAACATCTCTTGTTGAAGCGAGGGATCGGTTTTCATAATCGAATTAAAAATCTCAACACTACACCCCGGTTGTGACAATCCAACACACGTGGCCTGAAAATTCGCCTCGGGCGCCATGAATCTTTCACGTCCGACGGTAATCGCATTTCCATCTGGTAATTCGTAGGTCTTATCTAGAGATCGTTCGGGCATATGAGCGATCTGGATATCATACTCGAAATCTTGGGCCACATATCCGACTTTTTCTTTTATCGTGTTGGCTGTTTCTTTTTGCTCAACCTTGTTGAGGTTAGGGAATGCTGATCCTTCTCTTTGGTTGAGGAGCTGCTTCATGTAGTCGGTGATATCATCTCCGGCAATATCATAACGACGTGCGATATCGTGTAAAGGCCTCCCCTCATGAACAGGAACGACATGCGAAGTCCCGAAGCCGGAATCCCATACTACGCCTGTTTTACGGTTTGAAGCGTGGAGAGCTAGGACGGCGGAGTAGGTTGTGGAATAAGCTGGTGTTGAGAAGGTTTCGAATAGAATCTCTGGGATGCGTTTTTGTTGGGATTCTTGGGTGAAGGAGGGGGTTGCTGTGAAGATCCGGTGGTCTTTTACATCCGTTTTGAGCTCATTTGAGAATACGTGTAGCCAGATTTTTTCGAGGTCGTCATAGTTTGTGATTGTACCTTGTTCGACGGGGTGTTGGATTGAAAGGAGACCTCGGCGGGAGTGGGCTGCTGAGCCGATGTATGTTTCTTTGCTGTTTGGGAGTTAGCTTTTTTCCTTAAGTTGGAAATCAAGATCGTACCTTGCATCTTTAGAACGACCGATGATTGTGGCTATTTTGAGGTCGTTTAGTAAGATATACTGGAAGGATGCGGAGAAATAAGCTTACGGGATATGATTTTGGGGGTTGAATCTCCAGAAAACCCGGCTTTTACGGTTCCAGATCTGATTAATTGTTAGCACATGGAGTGACACTCGAATGATAGCATCCATTACCCATTGTCAAGGACAACGGCTAGTTTTCCGGCCATTGCGCTTGTTGGTCAATTGCCTGGTTTCGCGATGATGAAGCAGAATTTCAGTATCAATCAGACTTCTTATAATTCACAAGTCTCGTTCAGGTCTTCAGCGCAGAAAAGGAGAGAAGTCAAATCGGTCTGGCCGGTATCAAAGAATCAAAGCAAAGAAGTTTGTGATCCGGTGCGGGTATCCCTCGGGACGATTCTGGAAAGCTCATGGAAAGGAAGGAATCGGAAGGATTTCAAGGCCACGAAGCCTTTACGAAGAAGCCTAGAATCATCTATTCGTGACAAGGTCGGGATCAGCCTGGCATGCCAACGACGTCTTAGAAAGCTAGGAGGGTGAAGTACAGAGTTCTTAATCTTAGAGAGGCAATTCAACCAACGAAGGAGATGGAAGTTGTGGTTCGGACGATCAACGCGGGGTGATCTGATCCAATCTCTTGGCGAAGCTGCAGGGATTGGAAAGAGAAAGGAAAAGGTTCCAGCCTGACAGTTGCTGACAGCAAACCCTTTCGCTGTGGATGGCAGACTTTGATTGCGGAGGGCCATTTGCATATTGACTCTCCACTCGCACCAAATTATACTCGTTCCAGAAAAAGACGGGAGTTCCGACGGGAAGGCGACCAAGGGTTAGTAGCGTGGAAGTGGCAAGTGGACCCTTCAAAAAGCAGCATCAAAAAGGGGTCACCTCAACCCGATATCTACACGTGATAAGGCGCTTGAGACGTGAATTCAACCTTGCCCAAATCCATTCAAATTGTCGCGACAATTCTAACCACCACCCAACGACATACAACAATCTCTACAGCCAGGTGCTGACCCGAACCAAACCATGTGGACCCTCGAGTGCGAAGGAGACGCGCTTTCCGGTATGTTTGCACGCGATACGCTGCTATCATCACCAGCTCCCAGCTCCCAGCTAACATGCATCAGGCAAGCAGCTATGGCTGAGACCCGGAAAGAAGTTTGTCATTGGGAGAACACCAGGAGGTATGCTATGCTATGCTATGCTATGCCATGCTATGCCATGCCATGCGCCGAATACATGCTCCCAGATGAGCATATGCTGACTACCGCAGATGGAACTATGTGTATTGTCGATAAAACCATCTCCAGGCAGCACATCACCGTCGAAGTTGATGAAGTCGGGGCACAGGATTGCGTGCGACTCCACTCCCCTCCCCTCCCGCCTAGCAATCTGCTAACAAATACACAAGGCAAACGCCCGTTCCCGATCGCGCATAACCATAAAGGACCTCGACACCAAGATTGGCACACTGGTAGACGGAGAGCAGATCCGGGGCAAGACACATCAACTCGATCGCGTTGAAAATGATGTTACGCTGGGCAGATACAAACATCATTTCCGGTAACCTTATTCCGTCTTTTGCGTGTACGGGTTCTAACAATTCGCAGATTCAGATGGATTCCCCTCGCACTCGCATTCTCTTTTACCGGAAAGGAAAAGAAAGCCGATCCATGGACCCCTCTTTACGAACAACTCGGACCACTCGATATCAAGGTACTGAAAGAGTACGAACACGGATATACTACCCACGTGGTGGCATCGAAGCGAAATACACCAAAGGGATTACAGGCATTGATCGATGGGAAATATATCGTGGATAATACCTATGTCAAGGCCATTGTGGATGCGGCCAAGGAAGTGGAGGAAGACTTTTCCAAATTCCCAGATGCCTTGAAATTTCTTCCTCCCAAGGGAAAGGAACCTACGGAACGACCTGCTACTGCTTATTCCCCAGATCCAGTTCGACAGGATATGTTTGATGGCTATACTTTCATATTCTATTCTCAACAGCAATTCGACACCCTCATCGCACCAATCACAGGAGGACGTGGGAAGGCATTATTTCGAGAGGTCATCCCGGAGAGAACAACCGTAGAGGAATTCGTCGAATATGTCAAACAAGTCGCTGGTGAGAAAGGTCTTGGGGAGTTGGAAGATGGGAGCGAGGGAAAGGGGGTAGTTGTTGTCAAATTCAACCCTTCAGGGGGCCAAGGTGTTCAGTGGTATGCTGATTTTAGCATTCAAGTCGCTCTCTCCTTGGGTCTTCGTTTGATTGAACAAAACGAATTTCTCGATGCTATTTTAGGTAGCGACTCAAGTGTGTTACGAAGACCGCTTGAAGTTGCTTCGACATCACAAAGAACTGGTAAGTATCATGATAAAATCCTAAATGACTTACTAACAAGACTAGCTGCCCCCACAACCCAAGCAGCAGACCGATCAATGGCGGCCCCCGAATCTGCTCCAGCAGAAAGTGCACCATCTCAGCCTCCTCGCAGAGGTAGAGGTCGACGTACAGTAGCTAAATTTACAGGATTTGACGACGATGATTTCAGCGCTCCCGTAAATCTCAATTCCATCCCAGAAGTCGAGCCAGTGGCACCAGAACCAGCTCTAGCTCCCGAACCAATGGAAGAATCCCAATCTCTCTTCGTCACTCAGCAAGAACCCGATATGACCACGTGGAGAGAACCCTCCGAAGAACCACCACCAGTGATCCAACCAAGAACCGCCCGAAAACGACAAGCAACCCCAATCGACGAAGAAGAACGCCAAGGACGTCTAGCACCCTCTTTCGTTAAACTAAAGAAACGCCGTCTTGAAGAAGAAGAAGCTCGTAGAGAAAGAGGCGAATCTACACCTGTTCCTCAAAAAGCTAGACCCGTCGAACCACCGAAGGAAAGAACTCCCCCTCCACCGGCAACTGAGAAGAAGAAACCCGCCAAACGAACCAAGAAATCAGGAGATGCAGGAGTCGAAGAAGCAATGCAGAAGCGAATGGAAGAACAAGAGCAAGCTGCTGCTGCGGAACGCGATGCCCAACTCTCCATCATGGCGGATATCAATATCGATGAAGTACGATCCGGTATCGAGATTTTGGAGATGTCTGTTGGGAGAACTCGTACTATTACACGACCTGGTAGAGCGGATGAAAGTGAGCGCTGGGACGACAAATGGAATGGTCGTCGTGACTTTAAGAAATTCCGGAGAAGAGGTGCGCCGGCGGGTAAGGATCACGAGAGGGTCATTGTTTCTCTCAAGGAGGTTAAGAATAAGGAGTTTGGGATTGGGGATGAGTATTGGGTTGATAATCGGGTTCAGGGGGAGAAAGATTCTCAGAAGAGAAACCAAAATCGGAAGGGTAGGCAACAAACGGAGCCGGAGGAGGACTCAGACCCAGAAACTCTGATGAGAAATAGTCGACGCTCGAAACAGCGATCTGCTCCTGCTCCGAAAGCTAAAGCTAAGACCAAAGCCAAGGAAGTCGCACCAGAACCGGAACCAGTCTTCATCGTTTCTTCTGAGGAAGATAACGACGATGATCTTATTGCACATCCCGAACATGTTCCTGTTGCAGCGCCTCCCCCTGTTGCTTCCAAGTCTCAGAAAATTTCTAGAGCGAGATCAGAATCCCAGACTTTAGAGGCTGATAACCCGGAATCTGCACCCAGAACGGCGAGGAAGAGAACCGCGGAGCCGATGGCTAAACCTGCGCCCGCGAAGAGAGCTAAGCAGACGACGCTTGATAGGCCTACTGGTGGACGGAGGAGAGCGGCGGTTGAGGAGAATAGTGATGATGATATGAGGTTGAGTAGGAGGAGGAAGAGATAGGTTTGGGGTGTAAGATGGGTTAAGGGGTTACTTCTTGTGGGATGGGGGGACTACCTATATGGATAGCTGGGATTAGGGAAGGGGTGTCATAACGGAATTTGAGAAAGGGAAGGGTGAAGGTGTATATTTTGCCGTCTTCTAGCTTTAGCTTTTGCTTGTGTACAGTCTGGAGGCAATGTCAGGGAAGATTTCGCCCGTCTAATGCTCGATTAATGCCCGTGTGAACTGGATGGATTCCAAACGCAGATATGAATAGATTGCACTACTGATTTTAGGGGGTCCAACGAATGTAGCAAAAAGGAGAAGTTACTTGATCTTGTTATTTCTAGTAGCTCACTCACTACCACTCACTACCATAGGAACGCGGGTAGGAATTCTTAAATTTGGATTGTGTTAGAAAAATGAGAGGCGTGTCAAGTCAATCAGGGAGAAGGGGTATCATTGAACGTATTTATGTGGTGGACGGCTTGTAACCCCCCTTTCTAGCTTTACAGTCTATGAAGACGATGATCTATGCAACAGCCCTGTCTAATGCCCATGTAATACCAGTGCAAACCAACGAAATCCCGACGCCTTTGCTAGACAGAAATCTCGCTCTATGCTAAACCATGACTCCGGATATGATGTACCCACCGCTCTCCTCAAGTGACCAAAACATAGGCGACCAAGTTTGGAAGCACCGTTTCCTCGAACTCTCGCTTCGACGATTCGAAGTCGCTCGACGTGAGCTTCTCACCTCGAATGTTGCAGACAAGACAACCGAGTCAAGCTGATTCCACTCTCTCTCGCGCTCCCCTTCTCTGGTCCCAAAAACTTCCTCGCCATCCTCACTCAATCCATATCCTCCATCCCACCCCCCGTAACCTTCTGATCAGCCCCCTCTTCGGGCGCCTTCACATCCCCCTCCTCCACCCCAATCCCCACAAGACACCCCTCCAACATCCCCTCCCAATTAACCCAAGGATGCACCTCCCCAAACATCCTCGTCCCATCGCGTCCTGCACACCTCATCAGTTCCGGCACGCCGCCAGGATGAAACTCCATATACGGTGTGATATTATACACTCTCCCCCCTAAGATGGTCCAAGCATCTTTCCCTTTTCTACCATTCATTTGTTTGAGGAGACTAGGTGGGACTTTTAAATAAGGCGTATTTGGGGGAAGCCCGCGAAGATTCACAGAGGGCGAAGAGGTGAGGGTTGCCCAGTCAAGAGGTGAATGACCGGGTGTTAACTGTACCTTTTTCCTCGGTTTGGGCGGTGGGATGGAGTGAGTTGGTGGGGGTGTGAGGCCTGCTCCTCTTTGGGATGATAAAGGATTTCGATTTGGCAGTGGTCCTCCGCGTTGAGGGGGGGCCATTAATGAAGCCGTCCCTCCCGGTCTAGGAGGCGGTGGCATGGCAGATAATCTCGGTGGTTGTGGTGTTCTCCCCCCTCCTGCTCTCTGTGCTGAATTTATGGCGGGGAATTGAGGTGGTGGCATGGCGTCGTAATCCGTCTCCTCTTCTTGGTCTTTCCTCCCATCTCCTAGTGTGAAAGCAGGTATCGAAGCATTTGCTGCGCGATCGCTAGCTCGTGCTCGTGGTGTTGGGGGACTCGTGGGTTTCGTGTTGGAGAAGGTTGGAGGTGGGGGTGGTGGCATGGCGATTCTATCTTTATCTTCCTTCCTCTCTCCATCTTTCTTCCCATCATCTTTCTCAACATTCTTCCGCAGTTCCTGCACCGGCTTAAGTTCTATCTCATCAGGTGTCGAAGTCGTAATACTCGGCGTATCAAGTTCTATCGTCCGGGGCGCATCTTTGACTTCTGCCAGAGAACGAGGAGGCGGAGGACGGTTTCGGAACCATTCGAGAAGGTTCCATGTTGAAGGTGGATGTCTGTAGCAGAAGAATGAGAAGGTCGCTATTAGTATTGATAGACCTAGGATGGCCATCGTGTAGAGGAAATGTAGTATTGACACTAGGTGTTGATGTTGATGTACTTTGAGGTTGGGGATAAATTCGCGGGACAGCCTCGGGCGTGGATCTATCAACTGTGATAGAGTTTGTTGCCCCTCCTTTTGCGATTATCTTTGGAACACTTTAAGTTTTATAGGCATAAGTAAATTTGACATGGATCTCATCTAGTACTTTGAGTTTCTCAATCCAAAGGATTGAGAGGTTCTTTGCACTCGTCCTCGGTGCTCCCAAGATTTCGCTGACCAATACATAGAGTGGCATTGGCTCAAGGACATTCACATCACTTAGACTATTGCAATAATTCATAAACGATAATATTACAATAGTACTCTTGAAATCCTATCGATTCCCTCTCTGCATATCTATATCTGCCTCACCACCAAAAATATGAAACCCACGAAATATGTCCGTTCCCCAAAAATAAAACGCCCTGAAATCCCCATCAATATGCAATTCAATATCAACAAAAGAGACCTATCCGCGTCGACCACCAGCCTACTGTTGAGCCCGTGACATCCCCCTCTACCTCTTCTCCACCAAAAGAACATGCATAGCAATATAAGCCAGCACAATGAACCCCGCAGCAAAACACCCCAAACTAACAACATCATTCCAAAGCGCTCCATTATTAAATCCAAAAGAACTCAATATCGCAGCCCCCGGAATAGTAATATCAAGTCCATACTTCTTATCCACAAGCGTCAACATCGCAACCTCATTCACAATTAAACTCTCAAATCCATAATGGAAAATCGACAGCGATTGCAAAAACAGCGCCGATTTAGGAATGGCATTGTGATTGAGCAGTAAACCAGCAAAGAGTAAGCTGAAGAGCATAACTAGACTTCCGATGAGATTTGCGACCCCGCTATCTTTGCAGACGATACCGATGAAGAGACAGATACCGGCGGCTGCGAGGTTGAAGAGGACTAGTACGAGGATGAAGCGGAAGAAATGTGGTGCGTCGGCGGTTAGGCCGGTCATTGGGTAGATGATTGAGCCCATGATGATTGGTGGGATGATTCGGAGAGGGACGATGTCAAAGAGTACTTTTGCGGCGAAATAAGTGATAGGGTGGTAATACCCGTTAGCTCGTTCCCTGACAAATAGTAGTCGTTCGGCGGCAAAGACTGTTAAACTGGTCAAAGTACTGAATCCGAAGAGTGCAAGGACGAAGAAAAATAACCCGAGTCGGTTTTGGAATCCAGGGATATCGTCAGTCAAGCCGTAGAATAAATATCCGGAAAGTACTGCCAGTAAAATGGCAATGGCATAATGCGTGAGCATCAGCATTGGGTTTCGGTATAAATTTCTCCATGTTCGGTGTGAGAGAATGACGAATTGTCTCAATAATCCAACTCTTGCATAACCTTTACCCATGGCGCTAGTGTAAACATTGCCATCCCCGATCGCATTTCCATTTGCTCCGTTTGCAGTTTCAGCATTCGCGATTGCGCCATGGATATCATCATGGATATTGTTTGCAATATCAGAGCCACTGTAAGCGGAGACAAGAGCGTCCAAATCTGAGCCTGCGGATGGCAGTAGATTGTCGGGATCGTCTATAATTTGCTGTGGTACTTGACCATGTTGCTTTTGAAGACGAACCCATTGCTGAGCACCTGTGGCATTTGGATCCAATGGGGCCTCTTCTCCGCCTGCGGATCCTGGAGTCTCCATTCCACTCTTTTTGCGAGTAAACAATTCTCTTTCTTGTTTGGCGCGAACGGAATCCTTGCGCTTCCCCTTAGATTTGGTTTGAGATTCTGAGAGGCTACCACCAGCACCTTCCTCGATACTTCCACCAGAAATGCTAGCAATTGATTTGACAGCTCGAGTGCTACTTGGGCCGACACTAAGAGCGCTGCTTCCATTCAATCCGGGGATTCCTTCCTCAGTAGGAGTATGAGGAGTTCCAACATGCATAGTCAAGTCGACAAGATAATCCGCAATATTGAATCCAGGTGGGCAAGAATATCCGATGTGGTCAAAGTAGTCTTGACACTGTGAGAATTCCCCAGAGTACACAACCTTCCCCTTGGCCAACAGAAGAAGCCTGTCGAAAAGAGAGACGATGTTTGATCTTGGTTGATGGATAGTGAAGATGACGGTTCGTTTGTAGGTTTTTGCCAAAGTGACAAGACACTCAATGACGTTGAAAGCGTTGTAGGAATCGAGTCCACTGGTGGGTTCATCGAGAAATAGGATGCTAGGGCTTGTAACAAGTTCGCATGCGATACCAACTCTTCGCTTCTCTCCACCAGAGATACCTCGGCCTTTTCCTTCTTCGGAGCCAATCAAAGAGTCTTTAATGGCGGATATTCCAAGTTGTTTCTCAACTTCGTAGACTCTTTGCTCCTTTGCGGCTCTTCCCATATCACGAGGAAGTCGCAAGAGAGCGCTCGTCATGATGGTTTCGTGAACAGTCAGGGTAGGCAACATGGTATCTTCTTGGTCAACGAATCCAACGACATTCTTGTACTCAGTATCATTAACCTTTTCACCGTTGACGTAGAAATCACCAGCAACCGCACCTCTCTTGTTCTTTCTTGCCAAAATGTCGAGGAAACTCGTCTTGCCTGCTCCAGAAGCTCCCATAATAGCCATAATCTCACCCGGATGAGCCACTCCTTGAATACCAGTAAGAATTTGTTTCCCATTCATATGATAGGAAACGTTCTCCCAATATAATGAAGCGGGTTTATGATCGGTCATGAGTTTAGCACTCTCGTCATCAGAATCATCCAGGTTGATTGGGCCATGTCGGAATTGTCTTCTGGAGAGATACCAGACCAGCAAGATGACGAGAACCACAAATATCCCAGAACCAGCAATAACTCCAGCAATCAAAGGTGTGTTGATCTTCTTGATTGGTCTCTCGAAACCAGGAACCTCGGTTTCGTAAAGACATTCTCCGGATACGCAGTTGATGGAGATGCTATCATCTCCAAACATTGCTGAGATCAACTTGTTCATTTCAGGTTCTTGGAAGAGGCAGTTGTTGTCTCCTCCATTCTGTTGGTCACAATTGAATGAGGCTGGTCCACGAATGGATTCGGTCAAAAAGTCGGAGATATCCACTGAGCCATCCTGACCACACAGCATTCGATCGGGAATACATTTACACTTAATATTGGTGCAGTCGTAAGTTGTGCTGTTTTTATTGACATCGTAGTGAGCGCTGGAGCTGCAAGTATCGAGGGAACAATAGAACGATTCCTGTTCTTGGACCCAAACTGATTTTATTAGCATTACCTCATGACGGTTCCAATTTGAGAGAACTCACACTGGAAATCGCAAGTCTCTTTCGACGCGTTGCAAGTAAATGTAACTTGGGGTTTCTTCCCATCCAGGATATCCACAATCTTCTTGTTGGTGACGTCGCACATTTGGTAATTCTCCTTGACGACTTCTCCATTTTGATAGCAGACTCCACCTTGTTTATCGGGCATCAGAGCATTACATGCTTTGTTGGTGGTACACACATTGCAGTTTATTCCACCCCAACCATCTTCGCAGGTACAGTGGTCGGTCGTTCGCATCGGTCGATCCTTTCCGTCTGCTAAGGAGCCACAGACTAATTCAATCAGCATAGTTCCACCGCATATCCTCTCATTTCCAGCCCCATACCTGGTTGCAAACAATCGTCACCACCATAACCCGGAGGACAAGAACATTTCCCATTGAACTTGTTACAGTCGGAATATTGCCCACATTCGAATGCTGGCAGAAGACAATTGAAGCTATGGCGAGTTAGTATTTGTTGTGGGCATAGTTGGAGGTTCGGGCGCAATCATCATCATACCATGGCGGACAATTATCTGGCCGATCGCCCATCAGAGACACCTGCGCCTGCATCATATCGTAGGAACTGTAATTTAGAGAAGCATAGCTCGTGCCAGCTAGCGACAGCGTCACTAGGACGGCTGCGCTTATTCGTGATCGCATCGATGTGGGGGTTTGGTTGGGAGAGTGTTGTTGTTGGTAGTGATGTTGCCTGAAGAGAGGCGACGGGAGTAGAGAGCTTCGCGATACCGGTAGCTGGGCCCAGCCTCCTCAACAATCTAGAACCTAGAGAAATGGCGACAGTGGGGGCTCGGTCGGGGTTCGTGGTGTTAGCACTGCAGCATCAAGCTCCAGAGGAAAGAGAGGAGATGACTATCAGTATCAGAAAGAAAAGGACGAAATGATGGTGGTGGAGGAAGAAGAGGGAGCTCCAACAGCGAACCTGGAAGATCAGTGTCTCGAAGGCTCCGAGGCTCAGCAACGTCACACGGCCACTGGCTGCTTGCGAAGCTCGTCTCCCCAGTCCAAGACAACACCACTCATAAAATTATAGCATAATTTCCCTAAACTCACGAATAAGGACTTTTAAAATAAGTATTAAATAAATCTAGATAGACCAAATAACTAGAGTTATTACCTAGCCCAACTAAGTAAGTAGCCCTCTTAGCCCCAGCAACCCCCGAGGTTCTTCCTTTTGACCCCTCTAGATGTTTCTAGGTAACTCCGTACTACCCCGAGGAAGATCAACTCAAGACCCCCTCACGGAGTAGAAGACACGCCCTTCATTGACAAGCACCTAGGACTTTCAATCCTACTCCACTGAGTACCCTCAATACCCTCTTATCAGTTGCTATAAAAGAGGTCCGTCTCACAACCCGCAAAATGTCCTCAAGTCAAAAGCCAACATCCATTTCCCCGCAGGAACAGCTTCACGTTTCATCCCCACGCCTCCAACACCACCACAGCAAAGATGGTCAAAATTGAACCATTCGAAGTCGAGCAGGTAAGTCCACGCCATCTCACTACATATCTTCACGTACATCGCTTACATCTCCCAGTGGATGGACAAATACGAAGTAACACCCGGAGTTCTCAACATAGCGGAAACATGCGCCGCCTCCATCTCAGTAAACGACCTCGTAGCACTCTGCGAAGACCCCAATGTTCCAAGTCCTCTCGACTTATCCAAGAAACTCACATATGGAGCAATTCGAGGATCCATAGCTCTACGAGAACGACTATCTTCTCTCTACTCAGCCAAGACAACGACCCCACTTTCTATTGACAACATCCTCATCACTCCAGGTGCTATTTCCGCTAATTTTCTACTTCTGTATACACTTATTGGACCTGGTGATCATGTAGTTTGTATGCATCCAACATATCAACAATTGTACTCCGTCCCAGAAAGTCTCGGAGCCGAAGTCTCATTATGGAAGTTGAGAAGAGAGCAGAAGTACATCCCAGATATCGATGACCTCAAAAGTCTTGTCAAAGAAAACACCAAAATGATCATCATCAACAACCCCAACAACCCAACCGGAGCAATTACCCCAAAATCAGTCATGACAGCACTCGTTGATTTCGCCCGGGAACGAGATATCATCATCCTCTCCGATGAAGTTTACCGTCCACTGTTCCATGGAATCGGACCAATGGATGCTGAATTCCCTCCCTCGATATTATCAATGGGATACAAGAAAGCCATCTGTACTGGATCAATGTCAAAAGCCTATGCATTAGCTGGTATCAGAATTGGCTGGATTGCTGCTCGCGATCCCGAGATCATCGAAGCGTGTGCTTCAGCTAGGGATTACACCACGATTTCCGTCTCTCAATTGGACGACCAAGTCGCTACATATGCTCTCTCGGGCTCTGTCATGCATGCTCTTCTCGGTCGAAATATTGCCCTAGCAAAGAAGAATATCGCAATTCTGGAAAAGTTTGTCGACAATCACAGCAATATCTGCTCTTGGGTTAAACCAGTTGCTGGAAGTACGGCCCTCGTCAAATTCGCAAAGAAAGGGGAGACGGTGGATGATGTGCAATTCTGCAAGGATTTAATTGAGAACACCAAAGTCATGTTTGTACCAGCTTCAAAGTGCTTTGGTGAGGATTTCAAGGGCTCGGTTAGGATCGGATTTGTTTGCGAGACGGAGGTTTTGGAGGAAGGACTAAAGAAATTGGGAGAGTATATTCGTGAGACACTAGCATGAATCCAGTCAATTTTTAGCTAATGAATTGTGATTTTATAGTTTTCGTGTCGTTAAGGATAGGGACTTAATCCAACTGAATTCCCGTCGTTTTTCACTTGTTGTCTTCCTTCGTACTACTGATACTACATTAAGATAATACTTGACTCGGTTAGGACTCTACTCACTTGTAGGTAGTTTGATCACTTACCACTAATAACCCCATCAACTCTCAATGCCCTCACCACAAATACTCCTCGCTAGTTAATGTCCTCATCAGTCCCTTGTTTTTATGCCGACTTCCGAGCAATCACATGCCCTCTTTTCAACTCCTCCAACACAATATCAAGTGTAGGTTGAGTACCCTCCATTCCATCTTCTTCCTCATCCACCACAATCTCCTCTCCCTCTCTATCCCCTATTTCCTCTTCCTCTTCCTCCACATCACCATCCTCAAAAACAAACCCAGCCCTTTCCCTAGGCTCAAACAAACTTTCAATATCTTCCATCCTTACATTCTTTGGAATATCCATCCACTCCCTCAAATCAGCAAAACCGCCACCTGAACCTGGATTCCTGTACCCCCCATCCCCAAACGCAGATATGGACCGGGAAGCTGGATGACCAAGCCAACTCATCATCAATACTGAAACGAGGAGAAAGTGGAGGGACAGCAGGATGGAAACTACGGTGCTGAATTTCTTTTTCGTGGGCTTGGGGTTTTGGTTCTTGGTTTGGTGAGTTTTTTGGGTGGTTGAGGAAGTGCGGATATGTTGACTTCGTTGAAGCTGATGTGGTTGAGGATCGGGGGTCTGGGACTGTCTCAGTTCGAAATTCTTGTTTTCGTTCTCGTTTCCCTGTTGGGTTGGCTTGCCAAACTGAAGATTTGGGAAAGAAATATGCGGTAACGGCAAATGTGATGGTGGTATTGAAAGGGGTTGCGAGCCTGTAGAGCTCAAGCTTGTCGAACTTGCTAAACTCGTCGAACTGCCGGAACTGGGATAACTCGATTGTACGGCCTTTGTTGAGTAGGCAGTGGATGCGGGGCTGGAACTTGTTCGCAGATGGCGGTAGGGTGACTGAGGGGCTAGCGTACGGAGTCTGGAGTAGGGAAGTTTCATTTTTGGTGGTGTTGAGGAGATGGATGGCGCTGAGGGTGAGAGGAGGGGGGAGGGTTGTTGGGTGTTCATATTTAGTTTATGCTCGCGGGGTGGGAGGTGCGTGGTAAGATTTTTCCAGGTTAGGGTTGTGAGTGATGTTTTTGAGGAGGATGCAGGTTGTTGGGGCCTAGGTCTTGTGAAGGATGAGAGATGTTTTTGTGAGTGTGGTTGGAAGGCACGATGATGTGGAAAGTTTGGAAGAGGTTACGTAATTGTTGAGATTTAAGGTGATGCGTCGCGGAGGAAGCTTAGAAGGCTCTTCTTGTCGAGTTTGCTTCTGGGGAAGGTACGTTCAGGCTGTTGTGTTGAGTACACAGGTGTGGGAAGAAGTCCCCCAGATCTCTTGGTGGGTTTGGGTAAAGGAAGGCACGGTCATGGTGGAAATTTGAAATGCGGTGCTCAGAAAGGTTAACTCGGAGGAAGGTAGTAGTGTGTTTATTGTGGGAAGGAGCTCCTGGGTCCCGTCGTTACTCTTAACCTGGATTTCGAATTTGGTCTTTCGAAGAAATGGGGAAGGTGCGACCAAAGTTTAAGACATCCTTGGAAGAACCTCGATGGTGCTTGCTCCAACTTTAAAATATCACCTTATCACAAGGAACGACATAAATTTTCGAAAAGGAAGGCATGCTCGTGGTGGGTGGAAGAGCCTCGTTGGGAAAGTTAATTTTGGGGAAGGTGCTATGGTTGTTGCGGACGTTGTTTTGATTTTTGGGAGGGGCTCCTGCCCTTTACCAAGATTAACCTTCCTCGAAGAAATTGGGAAGGTGTAACCAGAGGTAAAATTTAGTGTAGAAACTATCAAAGTAGTAGCGATTGACTTTGTTAACGCAAAGAAACCGATCACCAGATCCGATTCAAAAGCTCGACGGCTACGCGAAACTTAAATTGCCCAACTCGCGCTGTTCATAATTCTGCATCAATGCCGTTCCTTGCTCTCCTGCCGGGAGCGGCTTCCGATCAGCCTTATTCTTTCTCTCGAAATCCCTCTGGCTTTTCTCACTCTTTTTCTCGTTCTGTCGTGCTCTCATTTGTCGAACTTGTGTCTCCATTTCTTGACAGATCGCTTCAAGCTGCCTTGGTTTTTTTTCCATCAATGCAGAAATCGCATTTCTCCTTCGATTTCTCCTGCGGAATATTAATATTTTAGTCACATGAATTTTGGTTCTCAACCTAGTTATAGCCATTGTGGCATCCGTCAGCGAGGAATTCCTTGTACTCGCACTGGTATACCTTTAATTTGGGGTTGCGACACATATTCAAGACTTATGTATTTTCTTTGAGAGTTGTTCAAATGCTCCGAGGAAAAGAATCTGAGCGTTCTTGAAGTAATGAGAGATTGAAATCTAGACTTGAATTTTAGTTTGCGGCTTCCCCTAAATAATCTTTCGTCGATAAAGGAATTCAAACCAATATAGAGTTTATGTAAAATTACAACATCCGTACTTCCGGCAATTACAATTTCCTCATTATTCTGTGTATTATCTGGTCGTTGAAATTGGTATGGTGTATCAATCTTCGAATAAGTGAGATTACCAGAAGTGATGCCTCTATGTAAATGGAGCAACTCTGCAAGGGGGGCAAAAGCAAACTTCCGTGAGCCAACCAAAATTTAAGCGTCATCAGGCGCATCAAAGAACACCAACTTCCAAGCTGTAGATTACAAACGTGGTGGCATGCTGGGACCATCTCTAATCACCCAATCATGATATCCAAAGCAAACTCTTTGTCTGATCACCTCACTATACTTCTAGCTTCTAGCTTCCACTTAGTTGATTTTTATATTCAGCTTAGGAAGAAGTAAGTATACTGAGAAATTCTAAAGTTACTTTGGGTGGGGGTTTAATAACTATTAGAATAATGTCTACTCCTTGAGTAAGCAGCTCAAATTACTTGCCCCCTGTCTAATTTGTCTTTGTATATATTACATGATCTCAGATACAGGCAATGCCAAGCAAATGCCGCCAAGATATCATACAGAAGTAAGAGAATAGTATCCTTACAATTACGAAGAATTGAAAAACAATTTAAGAGACTGGAGTTGGTTTTGTGCAGAAAGTTAAGACAAAACTGCTTGTATTGTAAATAATAACCTGGAGTTTGGCTAGAAGGTTGAAAAGCAACATTTAAAACAGCTGTTTCAATTAGAAACTAATAATGCGTGGCAGGTTCTATGAGCTGGTGGAGTAAGAATATATTACCTCCCTTCTTACAATACAAAAAAGATGTGATATCCGCTGCAGGCTACATTTGGGCTTTTCCTTCGCTTCGTTTCAAGTGTATCTCTTTCCTTGGTATATTCTACCTCCATCAATATTGCCTCTATTTTTAAAAATTCTTGCTTTTTCTCCAACAATGAATTGTGAATAAAATCTCTCTTTCAACTCCAAGCACGACTTTGTGAATACCTCAAAAAACTACGCCTCCTGTTAAATCAAATTTTGGTTTCGAAATTTGTATGTATAAGAGAGTTACCCTCTTGTCCTCTGCTTCAATTTGGCAATTTCGTCAAACACTACAACCACAACCCCTACTTTCAGCAACAGTCAAGTCATATCACCAAATCAAGGAAACACAATGTCTGCCACCAACAACATCAGATAAGTACTCAGAGGAAGAGTATTTAGAGGAAGATTATCCAGAGAATGAAGACTTCGAGGGTGAATATCCAGAGGGTGAGGATTGGGATGAGTTTGAGTGTCAGGATGGGGCAGAAAATGACGCCTACGGGTTCCCAGAAGACACAATTCTTTTCTCCCTCGATTATATCAACTCTAGAAGCAAAGAATAAGCATCTAGGAGATTGATATCTTCCAAAAAATAAATTGCTAGAAAATAAGTATCTAGAGGCTCCTATGAGCTTCTAGAGAACACTATAACCTTTATAAATTCTAAAACCAAGATCCCTTGAGACTTGCTTTACCCAAACTAATACTCAAGTGATTAATATTTGAAACTGTTTTAAACATCACAAGTGAAACAATAGCTACTGATATCTCTGTTACACAGCAGGAAACAAGAGTGACTCAGCCCCTGACGTATCTCTGTTACACAGCAGGAAACAAGGATAACTCAGCAGCCCCTGTCAGGAAAAACCAGAATGTCCCACGTTGGCAAACGGAACTTATCTATACCTAAACCACAAACAATAACAAGTCCCATTCATTCCCAAAACAAACCGATCAAGTCCACTGAGTACCAAGTGCAAAAAGTGCTGTCAAAAGTTGTGAGTATCCCCAAATTGATCAGAATAATGCTAACCCAATGAAACTTCGAGATCGATTACCCCGCAATTCACACAAACCAACAAGGCTACCTCCAAAAAATCATTCCAAAAATGGGTTGGCCATTCCCAGACGAGCTTCTCAGTGACATCTCGAAGGAAGCCTCGTCCCTCGCGCGAAACATTGCATTCATAGTTGCGGTTCTTGGGCTGGTCATATGTGTTCTCTTTGGCATTGGTATCGTGCTGCTGTTGAAAATTTTCATGGAAGTCAGAGAGGGGAGGCAGGATCTTAAAAGGGGCTGCGGGAATTGAGGGAACGGAGGTGGAAGAGAGAATAATTGGTAGGAGTGATGAAGAGAGGATGGACAATTCCAGTGGCTTGGGTTGTAAGAAGACATAAAGACAGGAGCGTTTTGTATCGCTTGAACCTCTTTCTTTATTGCCATCCAAGATTGTCATAGTCATAGCACAATCCTGATTCCTTTTGTAAGTGATTAAGCAATTCTGAGGGCTGTATACTCTATAGTAGTGAATTGTGCCTTGAAAAGCAGAGCTATAAGAATTTTGTGGAAGATGGTTTTGTTTACTCGCTAACAAGTTTATATTCACTCGAAATCTGTCGCTAGTACTTGTAGTCGCAGTGCTTATAAGTATCCCCTCTTTGATGCCTGGCAAAGCTCTCCTTTTTTTTACTTCTAACAACAAATCCCAAGATACCTTTGTCCTCACTTTTTCCAGCACAACAATTACTACTACGAAATGTCAGAAACTCAAAAGAAACACCCAGAACAAGAGCTGCCTACCTCTCTGATCCTTTACAGTTATGACGAACGCCTTTTCCCCGAAATTTTTCGTACCACCGCCAAGTCGTCTATTGTCGAGGCTCTCAGCACCCCTTCCGAAGTTGCAGAGATTTTCTACACCGAGTTTCCGCCAGTACCGAGTCTAGACAAGCGAAAAATCCTTCTCCGAAAATGGTTTCGATTCTTTGACGAGGTCTTCTTCAAAGGAGGGCTTTCCCGGCCGGAAATTAAGCTCAACAACTATATGAATTTTGAAGAACCCAGTCCTCCTCTTCCTCCCGGGGTTAATAAATCGAACGTGGAGGGTTATTTTTGGTGTCAGCCTAAATCTTCGGAACTCTACATTTATAT
The DNA here is from genome assembly GCA_001414485.1 of Calycina herbarum. NCBI lineage: Eukaryota > Fungi > Ascomycota > Leotiomycetes > Helotiales > Pezizellaceae > Calycina > Calycina herbarum. Next base: position 52,310 of record LLEY01000200.1, on the reverse strand, counting down.
CAACAAAACATTTAACAAGTATGAAGACTTAGTATGGAAAGGGGATTGGTCCGGTTGGGCTATCTCTGTCCTCCTCCATGAGTATTTTCCCCCGACCCAAGCCCTCATAGAAGTATTAGCTGATTCTTTGTATAGGATGTTACACGCTTTCTTTCATTATTATAGCAAATACCCAGCCGAATACTCGTTGCCAGCTAGCGAAGGGGGAACTGGACTGGAGGGCCATGGAAGGCCGTTCCTCAACAGCTTGTATTACCTTGACAATGCTCTCCGAGAAGCGGTTCTTGATAAAGCGCCTAGAAAATTCGAACTACATGCAAGACTTAGAAAGTTAGCTCTTTCCAGCATGCTTAGCCAAAACTGGAGGCCATACGCTCATGAAATCGAGACTATGCGTAATTGGGGGTTTCCGGAAGATGTTGCTGAGCTTTTGACTACGGGGGCATGGAGTGATCCTAAGACAATTCCTCTTAGTCTCGAAATCTTTGATAAGAACTCAAGAGCAAAGTACACCATGGATGGCATACCTATCGTCGGTTCAAACGATATGGCAAGCCTGAATTGAACCATCGGCCTGCGATGAGATACCTCGGTAAATCAGAGAAGCCAGCATTATAGGTACTTCCAAACACCCCGTTTCGAATATATCTCGAATAAAAGGTGCTCTTAGAGAAATGCTACTTCTATTGTAGAGGTGTGTTTATAATTGAATTCACTTGTCATTGAGAAAAACAAATTTGTATTGACTTGATCTTTTCTTTCTCGACATTAAAACCATACTAATTAACTTTCGAATATTTCCTATCCCTTTGTTATTTATATAGAAACAAATATATGATTAGCCCATCAGTCACAGCCCTTCAGCTTACTGTTACTCCTACACACTGAAATGTTAACTGTGAATAACAACTTTGTAAAATAGTATAAATTCGACAAAATCTACCATAATTAAAATTACAACAAATTCCAAAAGCTACAACATTTACAACAAAATACTCAAATTCAAATTAAGATGTCAGGAGATCCAAGTCAAAACACATTTCCAAGTGAAGACTATAAGGTTTTTGGAAAACTGACCCTTCATGGCTACGACGAATCTCGGTTTCCAGCCATGTTTGAAGCCACAGCAAAAGAGTTTATCGAGGAGTTACTCAAAACTCCCACCGAGCTCACTCAAATCTTTAACAACGTTCCGCTGGCAGCGCCAGAGCCAACCCCAGAAGACAAGAAAGCGCTGGTAAATAACTGGTTCAACTTCTTTGACAAGGCTTTCTTTTTTCAAGGAATCTCTCAACAACTCGATCCTGATGAATAGCTTAAGTTTACCTTCTGAGATACTCATGACTCATACTTTGAGTTAAGTACTGGGGAAATCTACATTGAGCTTTTTAAAGACTTTGTTGATTCAGATTTCGAAGAAGAGTCAGAAGAAAAGTCAGAAAAAGGGGCAGAAGATGAGCCAGAGGAAGGCTCGGAGGGAGATTCAACGAAGGGGGCAGATGGAATTTGTGATGGACATTGGTCCGTATGGGATATTTCCGCCCTTCTTCGCCAGTAGGTCTTTGCCGACCGGTACACAAGGGAGAGCTTCATTTTTTAAATTTAGCTTCACAAGCTCTCAAGCCATACTGTCTTAGTTTGGTGCAAACTTATAGCTAATGATTCTAACTCCAGGATGCTTCATGCATTCATTTTTCTTTACGGACCAACAACTCGCTCTCCAGTCCACCAAGGAGGAGTAGGTCACGTGGGTCATGGAAGACCATTCATCAACTCCATTTTCTACCTTGATTCTGCCCTCAAGACTGCTGTTAAAGGAAGATTCATGGTAGATCCTAGAATTGGACCGGACGCTATCTACAGCATGACGGAGGATAATTGGCGGCCATCTAAGGGCGAGTTGCGCAAGTGGGGGTTTCCAGAGGACGTCATTTTTCTCCTAACAAGAGATTGTCACTTAAACAAAAATCATTTCCATATGAACCACCTTGAACTAGTGACATGGAATTCTTTCTTCAGACAGCAGAGGGTTATTATATTTCTGATTAATAGTAACAGGTCAGGAGACAATAGTTAGGGGTTATCCGCTTGATCTAGGTTACCATAGAAGAATGAGCACTAGTCCCAGACCCTTCATATTCTTTATTTATAATGCAGACACTTCCTGTGAAGTCCGCAATAAACTGACATGTTTCGGCTTCGATACATACCAATCAGTAGAGCCGTTGAGAGCAGATACAGCACCGATTGGTCCGGAAAGCGCTTCAGATCGTGTGATAGCAACACTGTGCACCAAGTAGCCAACGCCACTTCCAATTACCTGCATAGAACTTCTCAGTGGGATCGAAATAATATTCTCGTCAATTCATTTCTTTCTGCGTGGTTGACCATTGCTTCAATGCTCTTTAAATCCTTCGCTTCCTTGGACAAGAATTGATTTCCTGGCAACTTGAGCACAATTACAACATTTTTTTATTCCAAAGCCAATATATCAACATTCGTTTCATTTTTGTAGTTACAGCTTCCAACGAATTTCCAAAGACGCTAGTGTTGGTGGACATGGGTTGAGCATGGATTGGTGTGGGAGATGAAAGATGTCCTCAGCTAGCAATCTTCTCATGTTCTCCTGCATTAGTACCAACACTGAATCCAACTGAACTTTTGAAGGGGAGAATAGAGAAGCTCCAAGTAAATCAAAATTATCTCACCAATCGTGAGGCACAGTGTAGCAATTCAACATGATGGTTGTTTAATAATCCATTAAAATGGAAACCCAACATTTAGTCTTTATTGCACAGTAATATCAGAAAATCGACAAAGAAAAACGTTTTTTCACTACGTGAAAAGGGGAACTCCTTTATGTATAAAAAGCATTTACAGTCAGTTGCGATTTAAGCTTGAAATAGGTGGTTTGGTTTGGTTCTACTTATTATATAAAATATCTATACGTAAGAATAATAAAAAACGTTAACTATATCTATAATAGCTATAACTCTCTACCTATCTCTCGAAACCTCCTCTACCTCTCGAAGCATCCCCTACCTCTCGAAGCCTCCCCCCTGAGCTGTAAGGCTCACTTCTCTCTTAGAGATAACTATGTATTATCTACAACTCAGTTTTTTTCCTACGACATCAAAACTATACTATTTAGCTATCACATAATCCCTACAGTTTCGATGCCCGTGTCCAATTAAGTCAGCCTGCCACTTATCAATCGCAGCCCAGAGTTCGTTGACCTGTTGTGATTCATATACTAAAAGACAACCAGAACATTCACAGACTGAATTATGTTCTGTGAATAACAACATTAGGAAAGACTATAAATTCGACAAGATCTTAGATGCTTACAGTTTTTATTTTTAATAATCATTACAACAAAACTCCACAAAGCTACAAAACTACGAACTCCACAAAAGAAAAACAAAATGCTTGTAAAATTCGATAAGCAGCCCCGCGCTACAAACAATCCTGTATTTGGAGACCTTTCCAAGTCTCCAGATACAGATTTTCAAAATAGTGGAAAGCTTACCCTTTATGCTTACGAACAATTGGATTTCCCTAATGTGTTCAAAAAACACGCAAAGGCTTCGATTAGTGAAAAGCTCGATACCTCTTCCGATATTTCTGAAATCTTCCACGCTCACATCACGCCAAACCCAAATCCAAAAGATAGAGAAACACTTATCAGGAACTGGTTCAAGTTCTTTGATCGGGTTTTCTTCTTCGAGGGACTCGGTCAGATTAGCGTTCAGCTCATGTTTGATAAACACCCTCACCTTCCTGAAAATGGGGCTTTTATTCCACCTAACATAATCTACGTCAATACTGCAAAGGTATTTGATGAGAACGAAAATGAAATTTGGAATGGAGATTGGTCTGCGTGGATGATCAACCTCCTCCTTCATGAGTAAGTTGTTGGTGAACAAGATAAACTTTTGCTACGGAGAGCTCTACCACCCACGGCCCCTAATAAATTCCCCGCAGTCAAATGATGTTGATTTTCTTCTTACAGGATGCTCCACGCATTTATTTATTCCTACTCCTACGATGATAAACTCTCTGCGGAACGTGGTGGTGTTGGCGAGCAAGGTCACGGAAGGCCTTTTGCTAGCTCCTTGGTTCATCTTAATGATGCTCTTAAAACCGCGGTTGAGGAGCGCGCACCTAGAAAGTTCAAAGTAGAGGGCTTAATTCCTGCAGTGGTAATTGACAGCATGTGCCAGGAGAGTTGGAGGCCAGGAGATATCAATGAGGCATTGAGCTGGGGCCTCAGTAAAGATATCTTTCGAAAGCTAACTGGAGATTGGGGCAAAATTCCCAGTGCACCTGACTACCTCCATGATGGGCTTCATGATCTTTACAACAATTTGGCCGTATTTGGTACACTTGAGCGCGCAACAAACCCTGATTTCGCCCAGGAGTATTCACTTCCTGGAAAAGACATCTGTGTTACATTTTTTTAAGTGGCAATTTTGCTCAATTTCGGGAATGCTAGACAGATACTATTATACAGTATTTGACAAAAATCGAAGTTACTTCAATCTTCTCTTTCCCCTTTTGTGGTTAACGATATTCCGTGAAAAGCCTCACCCTTCTCAAGCTCAATTTGCTCTGAAACCAACAGCCTCAAGCTCACTGCATGTAGTTGTGGTTCATAAATGACAATAATGAATGGAATTCGTCAAAAGCATTTAGCTATATATATATTAGGGAGTGTCTGGCATGCACATCAGGAGGATACGCATAGGTAAACAAGAAGTCTTTTGAGGGGAAGGAGAGGAAAACAAGCTGTTGTGTGACCATATAGGGCCAACAGAAGGAGCGCATGAGTCAGAACGGAGCATAGCATAAAGCCAACGTACTAAACGTAGGATTCACTTCTAGAAGTGAGTGAAGATAAGTAAGTAGTAAAAGGGGACTCTGTAGTCATTTATCTCCAGATTTCGGAAAGCAACAACCCCAGCAGAAAAATAGTGTAATAAAAAGAGATAATAGTGTAAATATTAATATAGTAAATAGAAAAGTTAAAAAGAGTTCTTATAAAAAACTTAAGGTTTTTTTAAAGAAATAAAGAAATAAAGAGAAAATAAGTTATTTAATTATTTAAGTATATTAATTTTTTAAAAAATATAAAAGTAAGATAATAAAATAGTTTTCCATAACACCAGTCACAAACAAACTTGTTCCGTGGCACATAGTCTTTGCCCGTGCGGCCGCAATTCTTGATTGTATTGGCTATTGCCCGGCTTTGCTGCCCACTACCTCGTTCTCTATGCGATCGCTGGGCTTGAGATCGTTGGCTGCCATGGGACCGGTTACCACGATTAGATGGAAGTCCGCGGCTCTGGTAGCTACCATGGTATTGTTGAGGAGGTGGGCCTTGTGCCATCTGGTTTCCATGCATATTTTGGCCGGAATGTTCTTGCGGCTCCGGTGGTGAAAGTCCATCGGGGGTAACGCATGGCCTGATTCACTTGAGATCGGTTTGCCGGCTGGTACTGAGGTGGGTTTGGCTGCAGCATTGCGGCACTCTGCCCAGAGTTTGCTGGATAGATGGCGTTTGGATGATAGCCTGGAACATTTGGTTAGTACTCTCCCATCTCCAAGTTGAAGGTTCGCTGCTGAGGATAGACTCCTTCCGATAGCATGGGCGGGTAGCTGGTCGTCGGAGCCATGCTTCCCATGCGGTTCTGATTCACAGCGTATTTGTTGTGTGGATCCATTCTACCCGCATTTCTTCGATTCTGTTCGTAAAGGGCGGGAGAGAGAGTCATGTTCTGAGGAGAATATGCTGGCTGTCCGTCCAATCGAGGTTCTCGCGGGAGATCTTGCTCCAATTTAACGAATTCTTACTCCTTGCCGTGCTCTGCCGGGTGGTAGAGCGTTTCTCCTGGCCGAGTTGATGCCGTGTATGGTTGACGATCATATCGACCTGGTCCCGGTGGTGGGTTCGACATTTTGGAGTCGTCGAATCTTCCTCAAAAGTTTTGTGTGAAACTTTGAGATGTGGTGTTAAGGGTGAGCATTTGGGAATAACTCCTGTTGATAGGTACGGTGATATCTGTTATATCAAGCCACTTAAGGAGATATCGGTATGCCCGTCGGGCATGCCGAGGAAAAGTTTTTCGGTAAATAGATGCGGCAATTGTTACTGCAAAGTTGTATATATATGCCTTGTGCTCTTGTAGAGCAGGGCAAGGAATTGAAGACTTTTACTCTTGCCCTCTGAAGTGCAGCATTACAACAACTCCCACGCGCACTACCTTTAATTTGAGTGTCTGAAGGGGAGGAAGCCGCTCTAGGTAGGAAAATGCAGTTCTATTCCCACCCAAGGGTTGCGTATCTCTATTGATTCTTGCTAATGGGTTACGCTAATTATGCTAATTTATCTCTCGACTTCATTCTTTTATACCCACTCTCAATTTGTGCACTCCAAGATGAGGGAGTTGGGAGATTTCAGATTTCGAGTTGCATGTTTGATATCGGGTGCCGCTTTTACATCGCGAGTTTACCGATCCACTCGAAATGGCAAGAGCGAACGTAAGTCTCCCCTGTACCTGCCTACCTACCCTCTCCACCTGTTTCTACGGAGAGAGCCTCCGTCACTCTCACTTCTACGTCCAATTCCACCTGTGGGTACCATGGACTATACCAATCAGCGCCATCGGCAACTTCAACTTTGAATCCTCTTCTCACTTCCCTCCCACACATCCTATATGCAATCAATACTTCAATTGACACACCGACGTCGACACGAAACAACTGCCATCATGGCAAACACGTACCAGAGTCATCTCAATGAGATGCTTGGAAAGTTCTTGCGCGAGGGTGCGTCAAATCCCCGTTGCAAGGTGCTTCGAACCGCGGGCGCATTCAATCATAAGACCCGCGAAATGGAGCATAACGCACGTGTAGCTGCCTCCCACGACGTCCCCGAAGACGTCGTTCGCTATATTACCGACGCTTTTCTATGGAGGGACTTGTTTGGATCCCACTTTCCATACGAGAACGCTGCCCTCAGCCAGGAATACAATAAATACGACCGTACCCGGACGAGAATGGCCAGATTCGGGGCAACACCTATGCAGAATTCCGCAGGCACGCCAGCGGCGACATCGGTCAAGTACAACGCTCCTGCGAGAAATTTCGCTCCTCAGGGCACCCGGACGGCAGTGTCTACAACTCAACGTACTCCAGTTCAAGCCTCGACGACGTATTCATCAAGTAAATCATCCCGCAACACCGAAGCGACGAAGTCTGTGAAGAATGTCCGAACTGAGGTTCTCAGAAGAAGATTTATCCCCGACAGAAAGAGGAAGACTGAACAGGTAGAGGACAGGACTTCGCATCCACAACCCGATGGTCGACTCGAAGGTTTCCTTGCAAGAGGAAGCCCCAAGAGCAAGCGATTCAAGGCAGATGGGATCATGTCAACAACTCCACCCACTACTTCGAAATCGTCCACAGCCTTCAAACATCCAACAATTGCAGCTGCCCGCCCAAGTTACGATACTACCAAATCGAGCCATGCTGGTGAACCGAAAAAGTCGAACACTCTCGCACACTCAAATTGGGAAGAAGTGGCCACCATTTTCCCCATGGTTGGAGTCCGAGAGTCTCCAGCGACAAACTTAACCACTGTCCAGCTCCAGCAAGCGGCAATCAAGAAACTGGAGATAAAAGCTGCAATACAAGAAGACGGTCTTTGCTGCGTTCCTCAAGGCTTCAATGCACAAGGTGTTCCCAGACTAAGTCAAAATCTCCTCGCTGTCAACTTCAAATGGAACTACGACGGGACTAGCGACCTTCGTGCTCTATCCCCCAAAGACGCATTGGAACGATTCCAATGGAAGGGGGTTCTTGTCACAAGAATTGCATCTATCAAACGTACTGTGGGAACCTCCCTCCGCACCTGGGAGCATCACATTTGGCTGCAATTCGCCCCTGGCTATGAGTACTTGTACAACCACACAGCATGGAACAAGGCATGGGCAGAGGCTCACCAATTTCTTGAGTACTTGGCTGAGACACAATATTTCAATCAGAACAAGCAAGCCTGGCATATGAAACCATTGAACGAGGCATGGGAGTTCTGGAAACTGTCCAAAAACAAGGTTCCTGAGATCGAGAGACTCACCAATGGCATCCCTCGAATCTTGGCGACCTCGGTTACACCAAGCTCATGTGGATAGGGACGGTGGTGGTTCATGGAGTATATATAAGAAGTGCTGTAGGGGCGTTTATATAGCGGTCAGGTCAAACAACAACACCTTTTTTCGCAGATTGAAATTTTTGTTCTAAAAAGCTCAATCTCTCTTGCTTCCGCTCAATAAGCTAAATTCCTTCTATGGAGTCTCTCTTAGGAGGGCCTCCGTCCTCGCCTACGCCTCTGGGAAGGGGCATAAGGAGGGTGTAACGAAACTCAAACGAACTAAACAAAGATGACTAAGTCTCGAAGGTTGGTATGCAGGTAAGAAGTACAGATGCGCCGGGTTGTTCACTTGGAAGTGAACTCGTTACTTGTATCAAAGATGTCAAACAAGATGATAAGATTGATAACTAAAGTTGAGCACGAAGCTCCTATCTAATAGCAGACGTGCCAGTCTTATATAGAACCTTCATCCCAATTACATCGCTCACATCGCTCGCGTCGCTCGCGTCGCTCGCGATCAAGGCGATCAGAGCGATGTAGGCGATCACGTCACATGACCGCACGTGACTTCCAACATTACCACAACAGTGAGATCCTGAAATCCCCAAATGCCCTTCGCATTACTGATTTCCTCCTGTGTTACCTTCCATTCCTGGATGTTATGCCTTGTCCTGTCAGAACGCCGTCTGGACTACTTACCACGCATACCGTGGTTCGTGACACTATCCCCTTCTTAGACTAGCGTGTCCCCACGCTTAAGTACAACCTAAGAAAATATCGTCAAGAGGCCAGCGACCTCCCTGGTTCCTATTATGCCGTCAACACCTCTCCCGAAGGACAAGCTTAAACAATATAGAACCCTCAACGCTCTTCGAATCGAACGTTCAGGACGCGAAATGATCCCTTGCACTCGCTGTGCAAATGCGAAAACCAGTAGTGCGCGTTTCTTTCTACAATGAACTGCAAATCTTCTACAAGTTCCTTGTGCAACCCCTTGATTTTTGATACCTGAACACGAGCAAGCTGGTTATCGATGGTTGTAGACAGTGGTTCTCGATACGCTAATAATTTATATCTAAAGTTAGTATAGAATAGCGTAATAAGTGTTGTTTCCGTTACTAAACTGTTATAGGCAAACTATACTAAGGGTAGCAGTTCTACCTAGTTGTTTTACTAGTAGTTTATATAATAACGAAGGTATGTTTCTACTACTTAGTTTATACGTTCGTTTCCTCTATTTGTTTAAGAGTAAAAAGCTATAGAGAGCTTTCTCTTTATATCTAATCGTTCTATAAGAGTAATCTAAAATTTTAAGGTAAAGAGTTTATCTCTATCTAAGAGTATTTCTTTAGGTAGTCTATATCTTAAGACTACTTTCTTAAGGAATGTAAATACTAATTCCTTAGCTATACTTAACTTTATATATACTACTAAAATTATATATTTTATAAGTTATTCTATAATAACTAGGATTAAGTTATACTTAACTCCTATTATTAGATCTTTAGATTTTAGTAATTTAATAATAAAATCTATAGATATTAATTTCTAAGGTATTTATAGTATTAGAGTAGTATTTATCTATCTATAAGGAGTATAGTAGGAAGTCTTATTCTTAGTATAGGTATTATATTCTACTATTACTTCCTTAACTATCGTAGATAACCGATTAATATAGTAGTATTATCTTATCCTCTAAAGAGTTCTACGAATTCCTTAGTAGCTGTAAGTAGGTATAGTATAGTATTCTTATATAAATTCCTTTATATATAAGCTAGGGACCTATAATTTCCCTTTTATATACTAGTTATAACCTTTATATATATTTTAAATTTTATTTATCTAAATATTATTTATTATTATAATTTTATATATAGTAGGTACTAAGTCTCTATTCTTAAGAGTTTTTAAGATTATAATCTTCTTATACTCTTTATTTCTCTTATATCTAGGTTTTTAACTAAGAGTATTAGCTTAAGTATTTAACGTTCTCTTTATATATTAAATAATAATATTAAATCCTTCTAATATCTCTAACTATCTAGCTAATTATTTAGTTATAAGTTTCTTAGTTATTATAAATATCCTAAGATTCTTATAGTTAGATAGAACTATAACTAGGTATTTTACTAGCTATAAATAAATTCTCTAGTATTCTAAAGCTAATACTATAATAAGTAACTCTTTATTAAATATACTATAGTTTTATTATACTAGGTTAAATATTTTAGAATAATATATAATAGATATAAGTTTTCTCTTTTTATTTAGTTATAGTTGAATTATATCTACTAATATATCTAAGGTATTTATTTTAATTATACTTAGTTTTTCTATATCGAAGTTATATAGAATAGGTTTTTCTATAAACCTTGCTTTAATTTTTTAAAAAGCGTTCTTAGTCTATTTATTTTAAATAAATTTAATAGCTTTTTTAACTAATATTGTTATTAGTTTAGTAATCTTTATATAGTCTTATATAAACGGATAGTAAAAGTTTATAAAACTAAGGAAGGACTATATATCTTTTATATTTTCTAGTAATTTCTAGTTTAAGATATCTTAGATCTTTGCTAGATCTATTTCTATTTTTTCTAAGTTAAATACCTATTCTAGGAAAAGTGTCTAAGTTACTCTAAACTTGTATTTTAAGAGTTTTAACTAAGAGTTTACTTTTATAAGTTATTATAAAACTTCTTTAATATATCTCTTATATTCTTCTTCTTCTTCTAAGAAGATTAGGATATTATCTAAGTAATAGATTACTATTACTCTTAGAAGATCTCTTAAAATATTATTATTTTATCTTTAATATATAGCTAGTATATTATAAAGTCTAAATAGTATAACTATATATTTATAAAAGCTCGATAGTAAGGTAAATACTATCTTCTATTCGTCTCCGGTTTTTATTTATATAAGTTAATAAGCGTTTTATTAATCTAATTTCGTAAATCGTACTACCTTACTTAACTTATCTTATAAGTATTAGCTAGGTAGTAGCGGATAAGCGTTCTTAACTATAGTATAATTTACTTCTTAATAATTAATATATACTCTCTTATCTAGGTTATCTTTTTTCTTAATAATAAGTATATTTAAGGTAATTAGTAACTTAGATCTTCTAATATATCCCTTCTTAATACCTTCCTTTATATAACTCTCTATTCTTTATAGGCTTTTCTAGTTATATAACTGAAGCTTCTACTTTAAGAGGTAATAACCCTCTTTTAATTTAATCTTATAATCTTATAAGTAATATTCTAGTAAAGCTTATAAGTCTTCTAGGTTTTTGAATAAAGCCTTAAATTCTCTGTACTATATAGGTATTTCGTTATTAGCTTTTCTACTAACCTATAGAGGACCCTAGGCAAGGTGTCCTAGCGCTTTAGAAGAGGTAGTACTAACCTCGTTCTAGCTTTAAAGTTATAAATATAAACTCTTATATTTATATCGACTAAAAGTTATCTTTCTATCTTTTTAGTCGATTTCTAGATTATATTCCTAAATCTATAGTATACTAAGTATTACTTCCTTACTTTCTATTTTAATAATATTAAATTATATATCTAAGTAGTATCTTTTAATATTAATTTTCATTAGAATAGTTTACTAATTAATAATCCTATTCTAGAATATAACATCTATTCTATTAACTACTCCTAGTTAATATAGTCTTATTCTTTTAATTAGAACGTTTAGCTTCTCTTAAGCTATTAGGGAAATAAAGTTACTTATTACTCCCGAGTCTATTATAACTTATAACTTCTTCTCTCTTATTTCTATAGTTACTACTAACTGTCTTTCTCTTAAAGTAGCGTTTAACTTTACTTTAATATATTAGACTTTAAAAGATCGATTTTTATAATTATAATTTCGTTTTTCCTCGTCCTTATACTATAGAAAGAATCTTACTCTTTCCTTGTTAGTATATACTATCTTATATATTAATCTATATTCTAAGATTCCTATTATCCTAGGAACTCCTCTTATAAATCGTTTTAGTGTTTATTTATAATTATATTAGATCTATTTATAACTAGTTTCTATAATAGCTTCTATAGACTATAGCTCTTCTATATATAGATAATCTAAAGTAGCCTCTAGTATACTTATCTCTAGTTTTATATAGTAAACCTTATATTACGGCGCTGGTCCGTAACACGTGATTCTCGGTCCTACACGTGACCGTCAGAGCCGCAACGCTTGGACGGATTTATAACGAGATTAAAGGCTCTTTACAGTTAGCAGGAATACCTCTTTTTCGTAGGGTATATATTCCGCATTCCCTCGTTCTTAGAACTGTAGCTTTAAATTCTCGAATATATACACATATACTCTTATACCTTTGCCTTCAGATATGGATCGTAATACCTTAAATATATAGTCCTTTAAATTCTTTTCTCTAATAGCTTGAATCTAGGACTAAGAAAAGAATACTACTCTTTCTTCATCTAATAATACTACTTCGTATATCTGATAATATTCTACTATTCTAGTAGGTTCTAGTAACATTCCTTTGAACTGTTTCTGTAATAACTAGTCTAAGGTTAGACTTAGTTTATATTATATCTATTATACTATTATTTCTTAAACTGTTTCTATAAACTATAGTTCTCTTATTAATAAGTAGTATAATTCTTCTAGTTCTGTTTTAGCCTATCTAGTTATATTAAGCTCCTTTTACTCTTAAAATAGTATATTAAATAGTTATTATAAGCTATATTTTCTAAATACTAGCCTATTATTTCTAATTAATATAACTATAATATATTACTTAAACTCCTTTAATATAATATCTTTAGATAGTATTCTAAGAAAAGGGTTTTTAATTCGTCTCTTAAATCCTATTAGAACTTACTATGTCTATATACTGTTCTTATCTGAAATATCGTATACCTTTTATACGTCTCTAATCTTAAGATAAGTAAGTCTCTTAATCTATAGTTAGTTATATATAAGTTCTTTATCTTTAATAGTTTCTTACCTAGTAATTAAGCTAACTAAAGTTATTATCTTAGGGTTATTTCTTATAACTATATATATTATTAAAATAGTTAGATTAACTCTCTATATTATATAAAGACTCTAGAAGTCTAGTTTCTAGTTATTAATATATACCTATTAATTTCCTTATTTAAAGGTTTTAAGAAAAGCCTAAGTTTCTCTAACTTTAGAGTCTTTATTTCTTATTTCTCTTTCTAAACTAGAAAATAAATCTAATGTCTCTAAAGAACTAGTTAATAGTAGTAATTCGTATTCTACTTAAAAAGGTTACTTAGATTCTATTACTAATTATATATTATAATATTCTTTAAGAAGTAGATATCTATTATTATTAGTATCTTATATACTACTAATTCCTTTATTATTTTTAATCTAAGTTCTATATTCTTATACTTTAAGCTTCTTATCTATAAGTTTAATATAATTAGTTAAGACTACTTATTATTAAATAGTAGTATTAATTTATTTCTTTCTCTTAAAGTCTTTCTTCTTACTATACTTATTTACTCTATAACCTAGAAAGCTATAATTATAATATAAGTTCTACTTATGTCGACGATTTTACTTCTCCTAGGAAAGTCCTTCTTTCTTTAGAAAGGTTTTCTTCTACGTAGTATTTACCTCCTTACTATATTTATTAGTATAAGAGTGCTTCTACTTCTCTAACTCTTTGTTCTTTTCTCTATACTTAAGTGTTACGAATCACGGTATACGTGGTAAGTAGTTTAGACAGCGTTCTAATAGGACAAGGTATAACATCTAGGAATAGAAGGTAACATAGGAGGGAATCAGTAATATAAAGGGCATTTAGGGATTTCAGGATCTCACTGTTGTAGTAATGTTGGAAGTCACGTGCGGTTATGTAACGTGATCGCCTACATCGCTCTAATCGCCTTAATCGCGAGCGACGCGAGTGATACGAGCGATGTAAGCGATGTAATTAGGATAAAGGTTTTATATAAGACTAGCACGTCTGCTATTAGATAGGAGCTTCGTGCTTAACTTTAGTTATTAATTTTATTATCTTATTTAACATCTTTGATATAAGTAACGAGTTTACTTCTAAGTAAACAATCTATCGCGTCTATACTTCTTATCTATATACTAACCTTTGAGACTTAGTTACCTTTGTTTAGTTCGTTTGAGTTTCGTTATACTTTAAGCACCTACTTAGAAGTACTACTGATATAATGTCGAAAACTACGCTATCCTCGAGTTCGACCTCTATACTACCTCTAGCGCTAATAATACTAGTAGTATCAGTTACTACTCTTAGAGAGGAAGTGAAATTACTAATACCTAAAACGTTTAACGGTTCCTTAGAGAAACTTACTAAGTTTATTATAAAAGCTTTAATATACTTAAACTTTTATTTAGTATAGTTTACTTACGAAACTAATTAAGTTATATAGCTTACTACCTATTTAGAGAGAGTAGTATATAACTAGATAGAACTATATTTAGAGGATTTTTAAAAGAATAAAATATTAAATAGAAAAGTATTAAACCTTATAAGTAAAAGTACTTAAAGATTGTTTTTAACTGTTATTAGATTTAAGAAAGGGATTAACTAAGCGTTTATAGATGTGGATTTAAAGAAAAAAGTAATACGAGCTTTATATAGCCTCCGATAGAAGAGGTTAGTAGTAAAATATATGTTAATATTCTAATAATACTCTATACGTCTTAGCTAGAACGATAAAGCCCTACATAAGCAGTACTATAGAGGATTAAAGAACAGCGTTAAAGATAAATTAGCTAGAGATAACTTCTTAGACATACTTAATAAGTTAACTAACGATACGATTAAAATCGATAATCGGAATTATAAGAGGAGTTTAGAGAAAAGGAGTAGTTATAGACATCGATATTAAGGAAAAGGTAGAAGAAAAGACTATAGAGAGCCTATAGAAGTTAACGCTACTTAGAAGTGTTAGGCTCTAAGAAAAGGAACTTAAGAAAGAGACCTACTAAAGAAAGGACTTTCCTAGAAAGAGCGAGATCGTCGTTATAAGTAGAACTTATATTATAACTATAGCCTCTCTAGCTATAGAGTAAATAAGTATAGTAAGAAGAAAGACTCTAAAGAGAAATAAGCGAACGCTACTATCTAAAAAGAAGTAGCTTTATTAGAAAGAATAGAACTTATAGACGAAGAACTTAAGACTAGAGGATATAATATATAGATTAAAATAGATACTTCGGATATATTAACTAGTACTATATATCTATAGCTAAATAAAGGAATCGAACTCTAAGATAGTAAGGTATAAGATACTAATAATAGTAGGAATCCACTTCTTAAAGAATATTATAATATACGATTAGAAATAGAATATAGATTCTCTCTTTAAGTAGAATATAAGTTACTACTATTAATAAGTTTATTAAAGTTATTAGAATTAGAATCTAATTTATTAGGAATAAATCTAAGAATATATAAGCCTAGATAAGACGAGATATAGGCATTTATTAGAACCTTTGAAAGAGGGAATAAATAGATATATATAGAATACTAGAAACCTAATTTCTAGAGCTTATATTCTACTTAAGGAATTAACCCTACTATTTTAACTATCTATAAAGTAGTTTAGAATAAGTAGGACAGAATAATATTAGTAAGCCTTATTACTAGAAGGGAAACTATTGAATTTAAAGAACCTAGACTAGAATAAGTAGTATCTAGCGAACTATCTAGAACGCCTGAGATAGGAGATATTTAGATAGTTATAGATCTTTAAGAAGAAACTAGCTTATAGTAATAGCAAGGTCTTAACGACTTTATAAGACGCTCTAAACCTAGTTTTTTAGGTATACTACCTGACGACAAGGAAGCTATACTAGAAATAGGAGGCTAGTATACTATAGTCGCTTTAGTTAGAAAAGTCGGAGTAATATTTTAGGAATTAGGAAGTAGAAAATTATTTAGTATAATCTTCTAGAAAACAAACGAATATAATATAGACTAAGAAACGGAGTTAGTATAGAGAGAACTCTACTAACTAATAGTTAGAGAGCTAAGCACTATCTCTAGAAAAAGGTAGTTAGTTATAACTATAAAGATAAAGGAAAAGGAACTTCGAGTTATAATTAACTTAGAAGTAATAGGTAATTTCCTCTCTCTAACAGCTTTAAAAAAGCTAAACGTTCTAATTAAGAATATAAAACTATACTATCTAAGGGTAGTTAATAGAATAGACGTTACCTACTAAAATGGAATTATTAATTAGTAAACTATTCTAATAAAAGTTAATATTAAAAAATACTATTTAAATATATAATTCGATATTATTAAAATAGAAAGTAAGGAGGTAATACTTAGTATACTATAGATTTAGAAATATAATCTAGATATTAATTAAAAGGTATAAACAATAACCTTTAGTTAATATAATTATATAGGATTATAATTATAACTATAAGACTAGAACAAGGTTAGCGCTACCTCTTCTAAAGCGCTAGGACACCTTGCCTAGGGTCCTCTATAAGCTAGTAAGAAAGCTAATAATAAAATACCTATATAGTATAGAGAATTTAAAGCTTTATTTGAAAACCTAGAAGACTTATAAGCCTTATTAAAACATTACTTATAGGATTATAAGATTAAATTAAAAGAGGGTTATTACCTCTTAAAGTAGAAGCTTCAGTTATATAACTAGAAAAGCTTATAGAGAATAGAAAGTTATATAAAGGAAGGTATTAAGAAGGGTTATATTAGAAGATCTAAGTTACTAATTACCTTAAATATACTTATTATTAAGAAGAAAGACGATCTAAATAAAAGAGTATATATTAATTATTAAGAAGTAAATTATACTATAGTTAAGGACGCTTATCTACTACTACCTAGCTAATACTTATAAGACAAGTTAGGTAAGGTAGTACGATTTACGAAACTAGATTAACGAAATATCTATAGACTTATATAAATAAAAGTTAAGAACGAATAGAAGACAGCCTTTACCTTACTATCGAGCCTTTATAAATACACAGTTATACTATTTAGACTCTATAACATACTAGCTATATATTAAAAACAAAATAATAACATTTAAGAGATCTTCTAAGAGTAATAGTAATCTATTACTTAAATAATATTTTAATCTTCTTAGAAAAAGAAGAAGAATATAAGGAATATATTAAAGAAGTTTTATAATATCTTATAAAAGTAAATTCTTAGTTAAAACTCTTAAAATACAAGTTTAAAGTAACTTAGATACTTTTCCTAGGATAGGTATTTAGCTTAGAAAAAATAGAAATAGATCTAGTAAAAATCTAAGATATTTTAAACTAGAAATTACTAGAGAACGTAAAAGATATATAATCCTTCCTTAGATTTATAAACTTTTACTATCTGTTTATATAAGACTATATAAAGATTACTAAACTAATATTAATACTAGTTAAAAAAGCTATTAAGTTTATATAGAATAAATAGATAGAAAATACTTTTTAGAAAATTAAAGCAAAGTTTATAAAAAAACCTATTTTATATAATTTTAATATAAATAAACCTAGTATAATTAAAACAGATACCTTAGATATAGTAGTAGATACGATTTACCTATAACTAAATAATAAGGGAAAACTTATACCTATTATATATTATTCTAAAACATTTAACCTAGTATAATAAAACTATAGTATCTTTAATAAGGAACTGCTTACTATAGTATTAGCTTTAGAATACTAGAGAATTTATTTATAGCTAGTAAAACACCTAGTTATAGTTCTATCTAACTATAAGAATCTTAAAATATTTATAATAACTAAGAAACTTATAACTAAATAATTAGCTAAATAGTTAGAGATATTAAGAGGATTTAATATTATTATTTAATATATAAAGAGAACGTTAAATACTTAGGCTAATACTCTTAGCTAGAAACCTAGATATAAGAGAAATAAAGAGTATAAGAAGATTATAATCTTAAAAACTCTTAAGAATAGAGACTTAGTACCTACTATATACGAAATTATAGTAATAAATAACATTTAAATAGATAAAATTCAGAATATATACAAAGGCTATAACTAGTACGTAAAAGGAAAGTTATAGGTCTCTAGCTTATATATAAAGGAATTTATATAAGAATACTATACTATATCTACTTACGGTTATTAAGGAATTCAAAGAACTCTCTAAAGAATAAGATAATACTACTATATTAATTAATTATCTACGATAGTTAAGAAAGTAATAGTAGAATATAATACCTATACTAAGAATAAGGCTTCCTACTATATCTCTTATAGACAGATAAACACTACTCTAATACTATAGATACCTTAGAAGCTAATATCTATAGATTTTATTATTAAGTTACTAAAATCTAAAGATCTAATAATAGGAGTTAAGTATAATACGATCCTAGTTATTATAAAACAACTTACAAAGTATATAATTCTAATAGTATATATAGAGTTAAGTACAGCTAAGGAATTAGTATTCGTATTCCTTAAGAAAGTAGTCTTAAGATATAGACTACTAGAAGAGATACTCTTAAATAGAGATAAGCTCTTTACCTTAAAATTTTAGATCGCTCTTATAAAACGATTAGGTATAAAAAGAAAGCTCTCTATAGCTTTTCACTCTTAAATAAATAGAGGAAACGAAAGAATAAATCAAGTAGTTAAAACATACCTTCGTTATTATATAAACTACTAGTAAGATAATTAGGTAGAACTGCTTGTTACGAATCACGTGCACACGTGATAAGTGAAGACCAGGCGGCGTCCTAACAGGTTAAGCACTATCGGAATACTCTTATAGTAGTTAGGGATCGGTTAGGTTAGCTAAGCGATCCAAGGATTTTATTACGATAATCACGTAACGAAAGAGACCGCTAGATCGCTAGGCGAACCAGCTCGTTAGATCGCCAGCTCGACGAGCGAGTTAGCTACCTAGAGGAAACGGAGGTTCTATATATACTAGCACGTCTACTATCTAGATAAGAGCTTTGTACTCAACTTTAGTTATTAATCTTATTATCTTATTTAACATCTTTAATATAAGTAACGAGTTCACTTCTAAGTAAACAACCTAGCGCATCTATACTTCTTACCTATATACCAACCTTCGAGACTTAGTCATCTTTGTTTAGTTCGTTTAAGTTTCGTTACACTTTAAGCACCTACTTAGAAGTTCAGTCGCCATAGCCCTAGCAACTCCCGCCGCAGCAGCTAGCCCGAATACTAGTCGAGTTAACGTCGTAGGAACATCTAGAAGTGTAACCAGAAGAACACCTGCCGGTACACAGTTAACTAAGAACGACGACAATGTTAGTATACCAGACGCCCCCGAGCCCTATAAGGTCGAAGTACTTAAGTCTATTAAAGTCAAGATATTAGATACGTATTATAGGAAGCGAAAGGAACTCGACTTATTCCTTCTCTAAATAGACATCTACTTTAACTTTAATTCTAATAAGTTTAAAGGTAATTATAACTTATAAACTATCTTTACTATCTCCTACCTTAGAAGATTAGTACTAGAATAGGCCTAGCTATACTTAGAGGACTTCTTTAAAAATAAGAATAAAGATAGAAAGATAGAATTAACTAAGATTATATTTAAATCTTAGAGAGGATTTAAGGTAACTATTAGAAAAGTCTTTAGAGACTTTAATATAATTTAAACAGCTATATATAAGCTTTTAGAATTATACTAGACTAGATTAGTAATAGATTACGCTAATAAATTTCAACGTTATAGAATAAAGTTAAGATAGGATACTATTACTCTTATAGAACTCTTTTATAAAGGATTAAAGATATATATCTATAAGGAAATAGTTAAGTAGAATATATAATTCTTAACTATTATAGGTATGATTAAGGAAGTCGTCTAGCTAAATAACCGCCTATATAAATTTAGAAAGAGTAACTCTAAGTATAGGGAAAAGAGTAAAGAGTTAGGAAAGTAGAAACACTCTTATACTAATAAATATAGTAAGGAGGTAAATACTATATAGAAGAAAACCTTTTTAAAGAAAGGAGGACTTTTCTAGGAAGAGCGAAATCGTTGACGTAAGTAGAACTTATGTTATAATTATAGCTAACTAGGCTATAGAGTAAATAAGTATAGTAAGAAGAAAGACTCTAAGAGAAAGAAATAAATTAATACTACTATTTAATAATAGGTAGCTTTAACTGATTATATTAAACTTATAAATAAGGAGCTTAAAGTACGAGGATATAGAACCTAGATTGAAAATAATAAAGGAATTAGTAGAGTATAAGATACTAATAATAATAGGGATCTACTCCTTAAGGAATATTATAATATATAATTAGTAATAGAATCTAAGTAACCTCTTTAAGTAGAATACGAATTACTACTATTAACTAGTTCTTTAAAGATATTAGATTTATCTTCTAGTTTAAAAGGAGAAATAAAGAATAAAGACCTAGAAGTTAGAGAAACTTAGGCTTTCCTTAGAACCTTTAAATAAGGAAATCGATAGGTATATATTAATAATTAGAAACTAGACTTTTAGAGTCCTTATATAATATAAGGAGTTAACCTAACTATCTTAACAACGTATATAGTTATAAGTAATAACCCTAAAATAATAACTCTAGTTAGTCTAATTACTAGATAGAAAACTATTAAAGAAAAGGAACTAGAACGAAAACGTTAACCGATTAAAAAACCAGCTAAGGAACCTACTTACCCTAAAGTAGGGGATATATAGAGAATATACGATATTTTAGGTAAGACTAGTACGTAGATATAGCAAGTTCTAATAGGATTTATAAGACGAATTAAAACCTCTTTTCTTAGAACACTATCTAAAGATATTATACTAGAGGAATTTAAGCGATATATTATAGTTATGTTAATTAGAAATAATAGGTTAGTATTAAGAAAATACGACTTATAATAACTATTTAGTATATTATTCTAGGAGTAAAGGGAATTTAATATAACTAGATAGGCTAAGATAGAACTAGAAGAAATATACTATCTATTAGTAGGAGAACTATGGTTTATAGAAACAGTTTAGGAAATAATAGTATAATAGATATAATATAAACTAAGTCCGACTTTAGACTAGTTATTATAGAAGCGATTTAAAGGAATATTACTAGAGCCTACTAGAATAGTAGAATATTATTAGATATATGAAGTAGTATTATTAGATAAAGAAGGAGTAGAATTCTTTCCTTAGTCCTAGATTAGGGCTATTAGGGAAAAGAATTCGAGAGACTATATATTTAAGGTTTACTATATAAAACTAGAGATAAGTATACTAGAGGCTACTTTAGATTATTTATATATAGGAGAACTATAGTCTATAGAAGCTATTTTAGAAACCAGTTATAAATAGATTTAATATAACTGTAGGTAAATACTAAAACAATTTATAAAGGAAATTCCTAAAACTATAGAAATCATAGAATATAGATTAGTATATAAGGTAGTATATACTAATAAGGAAAGAGTAAGATTCTTTCTATAATATAAGGATAAGGAAAGAAAAAATTATAATTAAGAAAATCGATCTTTCGAAGTTTAATATATTAAAGTAAAGTTAGACACTACTTTAGGAGAAAGACAGTTAGTAATAACTATAGAAGTAAAAGGGAAGAAGTTATAAGTTATAATAGACTTAGAAGTAATAGGTAACTTTATTTCCTTAATAGCTTAAGAGAAGCTAAACGTCCTAATTAAGGAAATAAGACTATATTAACTAGGAGTAGTTAATAGAACAGACGTTATATACTAAAATAGGATTATTAATTAGTAAACTATTCTAATAAGAATTAATATCGAAGGACATTGTTTAAATATATAATTTAATATTATTAAAATAGGAAGTAAGGAAGTAATACTTAGTATACTATAGATTTAGGAACATAATCTAGAAATCGACTAAAAAGATAAGAAAATAACTTTTAGTTAATATAAATATAAGGGATTACATTTATAACTTTAAAGCTAGAACGAGGTTAGCACTATCTCTTCTAAAGTATTAGAACACCTTATCTAGGGTCTTCTACAGGTTAGTAAGAAAGCTAATAACAAAATACCTATATAGTATAAAGAATTCAAGGCTTTGTTTAAAAACCTAGAAGACTTATAAGCCTTACTAGAATATTACTTATAGGATTATAAGATTAAATTAAAAGAGGGTTATTATCTCTTAAAGTAGAAGCTTCAGTTATATAACTAGAAAAGCTTATAGAAAATAGAAAGTTATATAAAGGAAGGTATTAAAAAGAGATATATTAGAAGATCTAAGTCGCTAATTACCTTAAATATGCTTATTATTAAGAAGAAAGACAACCTAGATAGGAGAGTATATATTAATTATTAAGAAGTAAATTATACTATAGTTAAGAACACTTATCTACTACTACCTAGCTAATACTTATAAGATAAGTTAAGTAAGGTAGTACGATTTATAAAATTAGATTAATAAAACATCTATAGACTTATATAAATAAAAGTCAGAGACGAATAGAAGATAGTATTTGCCTTACTATTAGGCCTCTATAAATACACAGTTATGCTATTTAAACTCTATAACGTACTAGCTATATATTAGAGATAAAATAATAATATTTTAAGAGATCTTCTAAGGGTAATAGTAATTTATTACCTAGATAATATCCTAATCTTCTTAGAAAAAGAAGAAGAATATAAAGGATATGTTAGAGAAGTTTTATAATAACTTATAAAAGTAAACTCTCGGTTAAAACTCTTAAAATACAAGTTTAGAGTAACTTAGACACTTTTCCTAGAATAGGTATTTAGCTTAGGAAAAATAGAAATAGATCTAGTAAAGATCTAAGACATTTTAAACTAGAAATTACTAGAGAATATAAAAGATATATAGTCCTTCCTTAGATTCGTAAACTTTTACTATCTGTTTATATAAGACTATATAAAGATTACTAAACTAATGTTAGTACTAGTTAAGAAAGCTACTAAGTTTATATAGAATAAATAGATAGAGAATGCTTTTTAGAAAATTAAAGTAAAGTTTATAGAAAAACCTATTTTATATAATTTTAATATAGATAAACCTAGTACGATTAAAATAGACGCCTTAGATATAGTAGTAGGTGCGATTCACTTATAATTAAATGATAAGGGAAAACTTATACCTATTATATATTATTTAAAAACATTTAACCTAGTATAATAAAACTATAGTATCTTTGATAAAGAACTACTTATTATAGTATTAGCTTTAGAATACTAGAGAATTTATTTATAGCTAGTAAAATACTTAGTTATAGTTTTATCTAACTATAAGAACCTTAGGACGTTTATAATAACTAAGGAACTTATAATAAGACGATTAGCTAGATAGTTAGAGATATTAAGAGGATTTAATATTATTATTTAATATATAAAAGGAACGTTAAATACTTAAGCTAATACTCTTAGCTAGAAACCTAGATACGAGGGAAATAAGGAGTATAAGAAGATTACGATCTTAAAAACTCTTAAGAATAGAAACTTAGTACCTACTATATATAAGATAGTAGTAATAAATAATATCTAGATAAATAAAATTTAGAAAATATATGAAGATTATAACTAGTATATAAAAGGGAAATTATAAGTTCCTAGCTCGTATACTAAGGAATTTATATAGGAATACTATACTATGCCCGCTTACGGATACTAAGGAATTCGTAGAACTCTTTAGAGGATAAGATAATACTACTATGTTAATCGGTTATCTACGATAGTTAAGGAAGTAATAGCGGAATATAATACCTATACTAGGAACAAAGCTTCCTACTATACTCCTTATAGATAGATAAACACTACTCTAATACTATAGATACCTTAGAAATTAATATCTATAGATTTTATTATTAAACTATTAAAATCTAAAGACTTAATAATAGGAGTTGAATATAATATAATCCTAGTTATTATAGAACGACTTACGAAGTATATAATTCTTATAGTATATATAGAGTTAAGTATAGCTAAGGAATTAGCATTTATATTCCTTAGGGAAGTAGTCTTAAGACATAGACTACTAGAAGAGATACTCTTAGATAGAGATAAGCTCTTTACTTTAAAATTTTAGATTACTCTTATAGAACGATTAGGTGTGAAAAGAAAGCTCTCTATAGCTTTCTACCTTTAAACAAATAGAGGAAACAAATAGATAAATTAAGTAGTTAAAATATACCTTTATTATTACGTAAACTACTAGTAAGATAACTAGGTAGAACTGCTACCCTTAGCATAGTTCGCTTATAATAGTTTAATAATAGAAATAATACTTGTTACGCTATTCTATACTAATTTTAAATATAAATTAATAGCGTATTAAGAACTACTGTCTACGACTATTAATAACCAACTTACTCGTGTTTAGGTCTTGAAAATCAAGAGTCTATATAAGGAACTTATAGAGGACTTATAATTTATAGTAGAAAGAAATACGTACTACTATAATAAACGACGTAGTTAGGAGCTAATACTAAAAGAGGGGGATAAAGTCTACTTAGTATAAAAGAATATTAATATAAAAAGACTAAGTAATAAACTAGATTATAAAAAACTTAGACTATTTAAAATTAAACACGTTAAGAGACCTTTAAATTATGAATTAGTACTACTAAGGATAATAAATATCTACCTAGTATTCTATATATCTCTACTCGAACTAGTACTACTAGGAGCACTACTAGCCCTACTTATAGAAATTTAACTAGTAAACCTAAACGCTAAGTATAAAGTTAAGAGGATTCTTAACTATAGACTTATTAGAGGATAGGTTAAGTATTTAATAAAATAGTTAGATTACTTATATTTAGAAAACACTTAAGAACCTAGAAAAAACATCAGCTAGTACTCGGAGGAACTTCAGGAGTTCTACTATCGAAACCTAAGTCTACCTACATCGCGTAGTTAGTAAGAAAGGACTTAAGAAAGGCTAGGTCGAGGCCTAGAGCGAGGGCAGGGTCGGAAACGTCGGGCGTAGGAAGGGCGGCCAGCCTAGCAGCCTCTTCTTCTATCCGCTTCTTTTCTTCCTCCTTCTCCTTTTCTTTTCTTTCTAATTCTTTAGTAGCATCTAGCTCTTTAAGAGAGTTGAGACCAGCTGCTATCATTCTCTACTTCTAGGTATAAAGCAGCTTCTTCTGCTTATTAACCTAGAGGACTTTCGCTATAGCCTCATCGGCCTCGTCCTCTAGTCGTTGGATCTACGCATCTATAGACTCCTAATCTCGAATAGTCAGTATATAGTTTACTTCACGAACGTTATAAGTCTTACTATTCTTTATATAACAACTATAGCAATTTAGACTTTTATCTTAAGAAGCGACACATTCATTTATAAAACTAGCTTTTAAACATCAGATATAGGGCACTATTTTTATTTTAAATAAGTTGATTTCTTTTCTAAGAGTAATATACTTAGTACGTTTTACTAAACGATCGGGTGACATAGCGAAAGAGAAGAAGGCTACTAGCCTTCTAACGATATTTCTTAGGTCGTACTTAAGCGTAGAGACACGCTAAGCTAAGAAGGGGATAGTGTTACGAATCACGTATATACGTGATAAGTAAAGACCAGGCAGCGTCCTAATAGGTTAAGCACTATCGGAATACTCTTATAGTAGTTAAGGATCGGTTAGGTTAGCTAAGCGATCCAAGGATTTCATTATAATAATCACGTGACGAAAGGGACCGCTAGATCGCTAGGCGAACCAGCTCGTTGGATCGCCAGCTCGACGAGCGAGTTAGCTACCTAGGGGAAACGGAGGTTCTATATATACTAGCACGTCTACTATCTAGATAGGAGCTTCGTACTTAACTTTAGTTATTAATCTTATTATCTTATTTAACATCTTTAATACAAGTAACGAGTTCACTTCTAAGTGAACAACCCGGCACATCTATACTTCTTACCTATATACCAACCTTCGAGACTTAGTCATCTTTGTTTAGTTCGTTTAAGTTTCGTTACACTGCTGCCTTTAACACAGTTCGCCTATAATAGTTCAGTAATAGAAACAACACTTATTATACTATTCTACGCTAATTTTAAGTATAAATTATTAGCGTATTAAGAACTACTATCTACAACTATCGACAACTAACTTACTTATATTTATATCTTAAAAATTAAGAATCTATATAAAGAACTTATAGAAGACCTATAATTTATAGTAGAAAGAAACGTATACTACTATAATAAACAACATAGTTAAGAGCTAATACTAAAAGAGAAGGATAAAGTCTACTTAGTATAGAAAAACATCGATATAAAAAGACTAAGTAATAAACTAGATTATAAAAAACTTAGACTATTTAGAATTAAATAAGTTAAGAGACCTTTAAATTATAAACTAGCGCTACTAAAGATAATAAACATCTACCTAGTATTCTATATATTCTTACTTAAACCAGTACTACTAAGAGCACTACTAGCTCTAATTATAGAAATTCAACTAGTAAACCTAAATACTAAGTATAAAGTTAAGAGGATTCTTAACTATAAACTAGTTAGAGAACGAGTTAAGTATTTAATTAAATAGTTAGATTATCTATACTTAGAAAATACTTAAGAGCTAAAAAGTAATCTTAACTATTACCTAGAGGAACTTCGGAAGTTCTACTACTAAAACCTAGGGTTACCTACATCTCGTAGTTAGAAGAGAAAGCCTCGAGGAAAGTCGAGTTAAGGGTTAGCTTATTAACAAAAGCGGGGTTACTAGAAGAAGAAGGGGCCGCTAGCTAGGCGATCTCTAATTCCCTCTCTTCTTTCTCCTTCTCTGCTCTTTCTTTCTCGTCAGCTTTATTAAGCTCTTATAGGTTAGTAAGACCACGACAGAGTATCTCTTACTCCCGCTCTATAAGGAAGCGTTACTATTTTCACAGACAAAGAATCTTCTACATAGCTTCTTCTTAAATCTTATAAGCTGTTTCTTCCTTCTACTATAACCGTCGCTTCTAAGTATTAATAGATTCCTATTCGAAAATTAAGAGTATTTAGTTTTATAACTCGACATCGTAAGATTTGCCCTTCCTAGTATACTTAGAGTACTTAGAACTACTAAGAACGCTAATATATTAGCGACTAGTTTTCGCATTTATATATCAAGTATAAGAGATTATTTCACGTCTTAAATATTTAATTTAAAGAGTATTAAAAGTTCTATATTATTTAAGCTTATCCTTTAAGAAAGGTGTTAACAGTATAATAGGAACTAGGGAGGCTATTAGCCTCTTAACGATATTTTCTTAGGCTATACTTAAGTATAGGGACACGCTAGTCTAAGAAGGGGATAGTGTTACGAATCACGGTATACGTAGTAAGTAGTCTAGACAGCGTTCTAATAGAATAAGGTATAATATCTAGGAATAGAAGGTAATATAGAAGGGAATCAGTAATACGAAGGGTATTTAGAGATTTTAGGATCTTACTATTATAGTAATGTTAGAAGTTACGTACGGTTATATAACGTGATCGCCTATATCGCTCTAATCGTCTTAATTACGAGCGACGCGAGCGACGTAAGCGATATAAGCGATGTAAGCGATGTAATTAGAATAAAGGTTCTATATAAGACTAGCACGTCTACTATTAGATAGGAGCTTCGTACTTAACTTTAGTTATTAATTTTATTATCTTATTTAATATCTTTAATATAAGTAATAAGTTTACTTCTAAGTGAACAATCTATCGCGTCTATACTTCTTATCTGTATACTAACCTTCGAGACTTAGTCACCTTTGTTTAGTTCGTTTGAGTTTCGTTATATTAAGGTTACTCTTCTTAAATTTATATAAGTAGTTGTCTAGCTAGACGACTTCCTTAATTATACCTATAATAGTTAAGAATTATATATTCTACTTAGCTATTTCCTTATAGATATATATCTTTAATCTTTTATAAAAGAGTTCTATAAGAGCGATTATATCTTATCTCGACTTTATTCTATAATATTAAAATTTATTAGTATAATCTATTACTAATCCGGTCTAGTATAATTCTAAAAGCTTATATATAGCTGTTCGGATTATATCAAAGTCTTCGAAGACTTTTCTAATAGTTACTTTAAATCCTCTCTAAGATTTAAATATAATCTTAGTTAATTCTATCTTTCTATCTTCTTTCTTATTCTTAAAGAAGTCCTCTAAGTATAGCTAGGCCTATTCTAATACTAATCCCTTAAGATAGAAGATAGTAAAGATAGTTTATAAATTATAATTACCTTTAAACTTATTAAAGTTAAAGTTAAAGTAGATGTCTATCTAAAGAAGAAACGAGTCGAGTTTCTTTTACTTCTTATAATATATATCTAGTATCTTAACTTTAATAGATTTAAGTACTTCGACCTTATAGAGCTCGGGGGCGTCTAGTATGCTAACATTGTCGTCGTTCCTAGTTAACTGTATACTAGTAAGTATTCTTCCGGTTACGCTTCTAGATGTTCCTACGACGTTGACTCGACTAGTATTCGAGCTAGCTACTGTAGGGGTTACTAGGGCTATGGCGACTGAACTTCTAAGTAGATACTTAAAGTATAACGAAACTTAAACGAACTAAATAAAGATAACTAAGTCTCGAAGGTTAGTATATAGGTAAGAAGTATAGATACGCTAGATTATTTACTTAGAAGTAAACTCGTTACTTATATTAAAGATATCAAATAAGATAATAAGATTAATAACTAAAGTTAAGCACGAAGCTCCTATCTAATAGCAGACGTACTAGTCTTATATAGAACCTTCATCCTAATTACATCGCTTACATCGCTCGCGATCAAGGCAATCAGAGCGATGTAGGCGATCACGTCACATGACCGCACGTGACTTCCAACATTACCACAACAGTGAGATCCTGAAATCCCCAAATGCCCTTCGCATTACTGATTTCCTCCTGTGTTACCTTCCATTCCTGGATGTTATGCCTTGTCCTGTCAGAACGCCGTCTAGACTACTTACCACGCATACCGTGGTTCGTGACAGTACGCTATAACGTTACTATAAGAGATTAATTTACTATATAGCGAGCTTAAGCAGCCTATCTTACAACTGTATCATAACCGGAAGCAGCCTTTACACTGTCTTTTGCCGCCTAGTCGACTGATCTACTTCTAAAAGACGTTAAAGCTTTGAACAAGGTTCTATAGTAGCAAATAGAGAATGCCGAGCGTAGACTTACGGAGGTACAGCGTGTATTAAAGATAACCCCCCCCCCTCCCCTGCACCTGCAGGTGGGGCGTAACTCTAAGCCTATTATTGTAATAAATCTACCCTAAAATGAAGCCTCGATGAAGCTCTTATAAACTATTCAAAAACTACTCGAAAAGCCCTCTATTCTAGCCAGAATGGAGGGTGTGTACGACCTTATCGACGAACCAGTAGCCCCTTATAGCCCTATTACACACCCTCCTATCAAAAAACCACGAGCTGTAGAGCTTACTCAAGACCAAAAGCGTAATATAAAGCTCTTCTACGATATCGGTTAGTCCTATAGACAGATATACGACCAGTTTGGCTATATAGTACGGCAGATAGGCAAGGCATGTACGCAGCAAGCTACGCCTCGTAAGAAGGGAAATGTCGGAGCGAAACCTGCTCTTACGTAGGCCTAGATAGAGGATCTGGTGGAGTTTGTATACGCTTCTTCAAAGAACCGGCGGATGTTATATGCGCAGCTTGTAGAAGTCCTCGAGTTTGGAGTTAAAAGAGATGCTATTCGCAATGCCCTCTTACGAGAAGGTTTCCACCGTCGTCTTGTAATACGTAAGCCTCCGATTACAGAGAAGAACCGACAACTTAGGTTGACCTAGGCGCAAGAACATATTAAGTGGACGCTTAAGTAATGGTATAATATCTTATAGACAGACGAGACGTGGATTATAGGCGGACAGCATATCAGAACTTGGGTTACGAGAAGACCTAGCGAGGAATGGGATCCTACTTATATCGTAGAGAAGTATTAAAGGAAGAAAGGTTGGATGTTTTACGGCTGTTTCTATAGACATATACAAGGACCAGGTAAGCTTCTTCCTCTTCTCTATTTCGTCTTTATTTCTAAGTTAGAAATTCTAACTTACTTAAAGGAATCTTCTGGGAGAAGGACTGGGGCACCATCAGCTAGGAATCATATTGCGCATATACTGTTCTAGTTATCGACGGTTATATACGTATGATAAAGCAGGATCATAGAATAGAGCTTCAACTTATGTAAGACGGGGCTTCAGGGCATGTAGTAGGAGAAACGAAACAAGACCTAGCAGAACGAGGGATTATAGTTATCTTCTAGCCTCTATACTCTCCTGATCTTAACCTAATAGAGAGAGTATAGCACGTTATAAAGAATTACTTATAGGACAATTATCCTAAGAATATAAGCTACGATAGACTCCACGTAGTAGTAAAGGAAGCCTAGGATAAAGTAGGAGAGTTTACATTTAGAGAGCTTATTAAGAGTATGTATAATAGATACTAGGCTGTAATTGATATAAATGGGCTATTTACAAAGTACTAGAATAATAGTAATAGGAATAACCTTATAAAGTCTAAAATGTTGCTTCAATGATACTTCCTAATTAGGTGTAGTTTGTACTCGCTAATGCAGGTGCAGGGGGGGGGTTACCTTTAATACACGCTGTACCTCCGTAAGTTTATTACTTTAGATCACTCCTCGCTTAAGCTTATGCTTTTTGCCGATTCCTCCTTTATAAATAACGACGATTACACTTCCTAGATTAGATACGTAATTGTATTAGCCGACGCTGCTAATAATGGTAATATCGTCTATCAGTCTGTGATGGCCAGCTATTGATGGAATTGCCGAGCCATCGGAACAGCCAAGAATACGTGCCGAGTATGGTACGGTACAGATGGTTATAGAACGGTGGATACCGAGTGCACGGAACAGGATTACGGTACAGTTTTGGTTTCAGGACTGTCAGAACGAATCGGTACGGACTTTTGTTATTGTCCGGCCCTCTTGTATATAGATGCTCTCACTCTCTCTTGAGGAAAGACTAATTTGGTCTTTTCCTTCGTATCAGAGCCTAGTATTCGGATATGTCATTCTATCGAACGCACTTCCATATGCCTCTTTTGTAGTAGTATCCGTTTCGTGCCGTTACACAGTCCTCTACTAAGTGTAAGAGAGTTACTAGAAGTATTCTAGTAGCTGAATTATACGCTTTAAGTAACAGTTTCGATATAGCAGAAGTTATTAAATCTATGATAGAATCGATACTTAAGATTAAGATTCTACTTGTTATTTGCACCGACTCTAAAGGTGTTTACGAGTGTCTGGTAAAGCTTGGCACTACTAAGGAGAAGCGTTTAATAATCGATATTATGTGTCTAAGACAAGCCTACGAGAGACGCGAGATATCGGAAGTTAAATAGATCGATGGAGACAGTAATCCTATAGACGCTATGACCAAAGCTATAGCTTGTGATGCTTTGACCCGGCTGATTAATACGAATAAGATTACTGTTAAAGTCACGGAATAGGTTGAGAGAGACGAAGTGGTTGTGGGAGATATTAACGACGGTGGTGGTAGAAGTAAAGGGAATTTGTTACTAGAATAAGACGCTGGATAGAGCGCTCTTATTGGTCAGGAATACGAAGGGAGGATTTTGATTGGTTGGATTATAGATGGATTGATGTGACCGATTTGAGCACTGCGCTCTCGTTACAGAGGACTACTACCTTTTAGGAAGTTGCCAGTGTTGTTATATAGGTGAATGAGCCTCTGACTCATATCCATCCACGTGACTAGCACGCTAGTACCACGCTAGCATAAGCATAAATAGTCGTACTTCGAGTACCTAGAATAGTTATAGAGAATATAATACGTATATGTAACTAGACAGATTTATAACCAAGTTATACTAATAAATATTTTCTTAGCTAATAGTTTACTTATTTTTTATAATAAAGAAGAGAGAGAGAGAGAGAGAAGAGAAGAGAAGAGAAGAGAAGAGAAGAGAAGAGAGTAGAGATAGTATCTAAGTTTTAATTATTATCTCTTAATAATTCCTAGCAGTTTACTTCTAAAATATTACTTATATTAGTAATATAATAGCAGATTATTAAACTGTATATAAAAGTCATCGTTGGTTTATTTACTAAAGCTCTCGCTACTGTAGCCTTAGAGTATATAGACTAGGTCTCAAAAATATCTTCATCTTATAACATCACTCTTATCTCAATAAACACAAAATCCTACTCCCATACACAGGCCCCTAAAACCCACCATCCTAACTTCTCCCCCCCGCTTACCACTTAAAAATCCCCTCCCTGTTGATGAATTTGCCTACTTCCCCATCCCTCTCCCCCCTAACAATCTCAACCAAACCCCCTGCTCCAACTTCCGGACCCCTCGCTCCATTCCTAACCCTCTCCTCGTAACCTTCCTTCCCAGTCCGACTTAAATCCGTAGTTGAATACCCAGGACAATACGTCCAAACCTTCAATCCCCTCTCTTTATACTGTCTATGTATACAAAGCGTAAACATATTAAGCGCCGCTTTACTCGTTCTGTATCCGATATAGGGTATATCGTAGAATTGATTATCCGGGTTCGCGCGGTCGGTGAGAGATGCAAGCTCAGTTGAGACGTTGATTAGGCGAGGAGAGGACGATCGGAAGAGGAGGGGAAGAAGGGTTTGTGTCACGGCCGCGGTACCAAAGATATTGGTTTCGAAGGTTTCTCTCATGTTTTCAATTAAAAATTCGGGCTGGTTCTCTTTTTTTGAAATCAGACCTGCATTATTGATCAAAACGTCTAAGTGATCGAAGTCCTGGGTGATTTTTTCAGCGGCAGCGGTGATTGTTGAGTGGTCTGTTAGTTCGAGGACGATGTTTGAGAGGGTCGCTGCTGCCGAGGGGTTTTCTTTTTTGATTGAGCGGATTGCTGAGGCGCCTTTTTCTTCGGTGCGGGCGCTGAGGATGAGGTGGTAGGTTGGAGTGGAGGAGAGGAGGAGGGCTGTGTGGTAGCCTATTCCTGTGTTCGCTCCTGGTGTTGGGGTTAGTTTGGACTTTACATGTCGAAATAGAGGTACTTACCTGTGATGAGGATGGTAGTTTTGCTCTCCATTTTCTTGATGTTTGTGCTTTTCTTTGTTCGATGGATTTGAAATCTCGAAACGAGGAGAAGTGAGTGTTTTACTATAGGGTCGAACTCGTGAATGATTCAACTACTTTGCTTTTTTACATTTAGACGAGGGATCTCAAGATCTTATATACTTCTCTTGTTCTCTTCTCATCGGACATAGTAAACAAATTCCTAAAAGGAGTTGAGGAGATAACTCCGTACTTTTCCCTATTCAGGTAATTTATAAGTCCGTTAACTGCGAACTTGATTTTACGAGACAACGAATCGCATTGAAGTTCTCGTAATATGAAATTTAGTCATAGCTGTGGGAGCATACTCGTACTTTGGGCAAAGCAGAAGAACGGGAGTTTCCAATCTACAGATCACGGAGCCGCAAGTAACGAGTTTCGCGGTAGAGAATCAATGATAACAATCGTATAATATCACATAATCGGGTACGAAATAGTTGATAGAAGCCGAAGGTATCTATCTCTTCAAACGTATACATCTATCATTTAGCAGCGCCACATTGTCTAGGCTTTGATGCTCGACTCGACGACAAATATGGGATTCTAAGAGACAATTAGAATAGAAAAGCAAGTTTTTCTGCTAGTAAGAGGATATAACCAAGGCTATAGCAAAGAATAAAACTGCTGTTTTCCAGCGAAATTGTCATTCAATCGACCTATAGGCAGGGAAACTGGGAGAGTGAACTTAGAAGTATATCGAAGACAAATTATAATCTCGTAATGCGTTGAGGATCTTTTGGTAAAGCTCGTAAGGCAATAAGAAGAAGCACATTTCCCCGATTAAGCTTGGAAAGTTACACAACTCCAAAGTATAGAAACAGATTTTGTAGCATAAAATTCAGTGAACCACGTATTAGAAAGACGACACTTGCACTTGAACATCCTTATAAAAACAAAGCTTCCTTGGCCTTCGAGCTAGGTGACTTGGCCTAACATTGCCTTCAGATTCCAAGCTGTCTTGACCTTGTAGAAATCATGGTGAGATTGGAAAGCGGACTGGCTTTAAACAAAAAGAGAATAGTTGTTTGTATACCCATCCTACTAAAAACCCACAAAATCGGAGAAAAGCCCGGAAGGAATAATGTTACTGTTCTTTTGTACAAGCAGCCAATTCTCTGTCTTCAATGTGCTCTGAAAGCCCCGTCTGAGTGGAGTGGAATATGGTGGTCGAGCATGTCCTGGAGAATTTTGAGAGACGTTGATTCTCAAATCGACAGAGGACATCGCAATATGGCCGCAATTATGCCCCAAAATAAAATTCATCATTTCGACCTAAACGACGAAGCAATCCTATCCGCAATCGTCTCCCTTCCTTGTTCCTTCCGTATCCTCCTCTCCTCCTCCTGCTTACTATTAATAACATCCAGCCGTTTCGCAACCTGAGCACCGGCAGCAATCTCAGCCTTCATAGCGTTCTCCGTCAATTCCCTCTCCTCACCCTCTAACGTGGCAAGTTTCTTCTTCAAAGGCGCTTGTATTCTCTCCCGCAAATCCGAGATCTCGACCGCATCTTGCTTGCCCGTGGGATTGTCCGTATCGACTCTCTTTTTCGGGGCCGATAGTAGTGGAGGGAATGCTGGAGGTGGTAGACCTTCTTCTTTCGCTTTCTCGATTGCCTTTTCTTGGTCTAGCATTCGGTGGTATAGGGTATCGGCTTGCATTTGTATTCGCTCGTCCTCTTCGCCTGTTCGATCGTAGGTTGATAGATATCCCAGCGCTTTCAAGAATTTCTACCCCAGCACATAAATTAGTCTTCATCAATCTAACCATCAACCACCATTCACTTACCGATTGCATCATATAACACCTATCAAACCTCCGGTTCTCCTCCCGACACATCGTAGCCTTAGCAGCCCACTTCCCCGCCCGAAAACAATCACTAACCTCCGTCTGCTCCAGCGCGCAATTTTCCAGGGCAATCCGCCCAATCTCTGCGCGGCGGGATTTATAACCTTCCAGGACGTCCATCATTTTTTCTTGGTCGGATTTTCCCTCGGCTTCTACGTCTTCGAGGGGTTTGTAGGTTTTCCAGAGATCGGCGTAGCGTCCATCTTGGTAGAGGGATTTCGAGGGGACTGCGGGGGTTTTGGGTTTTGATGGGGGAGGAGCGACAGATTTGGAGATTTCTTCTGGAGGGGGACGGGGTGTTGTTGAGGATTCGTATTTTGATGGGGCTTCTTTTTTTAGGAAGTCGCGGAGGCTGGGATCGAGGTCGCGGAGGGCATCTTTTTTGGAGGAGGGGTCTTGTTCGGAGGGTTTGGACCAGAACCAGGACATGATTGCGATTGATTGGTGTTTTTGGAACGGGGGGGAAGTTTTGGTGTTGAGGGTTTGCGAAATAAATCTGGCTGACCTTGAGGGTTACAGGGGAAGCTCAAAGCTCCGGGTTTATTCCGTAGGTGCCCACAAAATTGTTGGTTGTCGCAATCTTCAACAACACCTCCACACTTCTCTTCAACACGATCAATTCACAAGGCCAAGTCTAAAACAGGATCCATTGAATCATCATGTATTTTCTAGGTAGCTAATTATTCTCCTTCAGGTCACACATTTCTCAAATTCCGCAAACCTCCTATCCACAGCTCAAGCTACAGCCTCCCCAAGCAGTGTCAAGTATTGCTTCACAACACTCTTCACCTGCTCCTCATAGCTCAAGAACTTGAATCCAAAGACCTCCTCCGTGCGACTGGCATCAGTCTTAGTCCTCTTGGTCTTCGCAGGTCCATCATTTGGCAGGATGCCCTTCTTGACGGCTTCCGGGAAGTTGCGATCCACAATCTCCTTCGCCTCCTCCCAAACCGTCCCCCGTTCCCCCTCAGAAATAGCCAAAAAGTTCTCTCCTCCCTCAATCCCCGGATTCAAAGCCTCAACATGAAGACGCGCAACATCAGCAACATGTACACTAGTACTAGGAACCGCTCCCCATCCACTATCTTTCCCAAGAACCTGCGCAAAAGCCGCACTCACAGTCCCATCATTGACTTTCTCGGCTTCAGTAACCATCTCATTATCCCCAACCACAAAACCAGGCATGATGTTAATAACATCCCATTCCGGCTTGTTTCTTGCGATAAACTCCTTCGTCGCAATAAGAGCCCGGACTTTGCTCGCGGCGTAGGCTTCAAATGCATTTCCGTAAGGACCAGCGGGGAAGGGGATCTGATATTGATCGTTGAATACTGTATCAACCTCCACCTCAATAAACTCCCTCCAAGGAATAATAGCCACCCCGGAAGAAGTAATAACCACCCTCTTCACCCCCTTGGTTTTATACGCCGATTCGAGGATCGAAGTCGTTGCCTTCAACGCCGGGGCGACGAGTTCACTTTCGTATTGATCGGGTGTGAAGCCTTCGCCTTTGATGACGGGGGATGCGAGGTGGAGGACGTATTTTACTCCTTTGACGGCTTCGTCGTAGGCATTGTCGGCAACGATGTCTGGGACGATGACGAAGGTCAATCGCGAGCCTGGATTGAGCGATTTGACGGTTGGTGTTGCGAGTACGGCATCGGCTTTGGCTTGGGAGCGGACGGCTGCGCGGATTGAGTAGCCGGCTTTTAGGGCGAGTTGGATGGTCTTGATACCGATGAGGCCAGTGCCCCCGGTGATGAGGATGAGTTCACCTGACATTGTTGGTTTTGGTTTGTAATTTTTTGGTGTGTATTGGATTGATGGTTGTTGTTGTTGTTGGGGATTGGTGTTTGTGGTAGTTGGTATCAGAGTGAAGTAATTCAAGTGAAACTTCAGTTTGGAAATTGATCAAGTAGTTCTGATAGAAAGAAGAAGATGTGAATGAGTTGAGTTGTAGATGGCCATAACGACCGTCTTTCCTTTCTCCTTTATATAACTTTCTCCTACTCTCTCGATACATTATTTGTCCCTCGACACATTATTTGCAATTCAACTCATTATCAATCTGTGCTTACAATTCATGTTGCAGCTACCGAGGGTTCCCTTTCATTTCATGATCAAAAAGCCTCATCAAAATTGCCTACTTTGGACAATGGTGATATATCGGCGATAAAGAAATGACCATGCTACCGGTAGCGAAATGTTCAGTAATCATTTTTTGTTTACTGAACATCTTTTGGTCACGCTGCGTGACATCATCAAGGAAACTGGTGTCACATGATCATAATAATCATATGAAGTACCTAGGTAGATGGGAGAAAGAGTAACCCTATCTACATAGCTAAATCTCGAAATTGTTGCCGAGGGTTGGTCATTATATTCAAAAAACTACATGTGGTGTAATGTTCAAACTCTTTTCCTTGCACAGCATGTTCGCGGCGGAGGTGAGCAGGAAGAGCAAAATTATCGACAATGATAAGCTTTTGGGATTCTTGATCTGTGATTCTCCTGTTTTCTAGTCTTGCTGGTTGGATCCTCTACTCTAATCAATTTTAATGTTTGCATTGCTCTTAATAGCTCTCTTTAAGAGCGTTCATTTGGCGATGGCCCTTCATTACTGTTATGTTCAATTTGCAGCACACTACTCTCGTTAACTTATATATCAATATCCTGTCATTTCAATCATTCTTATTATACTATCGTCTACTGGGTCTTGCGAAGGTAGGGTAAATACGTTGCATCCAATTATCAACTAGGGATCTATTCCACGAAACAAAAAAGTCAAGCAACCCTTCTCGCTTACATCCCCCTCTCCATCAAATCCCCCGCCCACTCTTCACTTCTCCACCACACTCCCCAAACCATCCAGTCCCTCCAAAGCTTTCTTCGCCTCACGCCACGCCCCATCCCCTGGATACAACGCCGTCCACAAATACGCCCACGTTAACCGCTGAACAACACCCACCTTTTCCAGACTCTCATCTGTAGTCTCACCAGCATCATACCCAGAAACCCCGCCTAGCAGATGCTCCCCCTCGCAAATATTCAACAAACTCTTCGGTCCTGGCGCAAGCGTATAAGGATCAGCATGCCAATCCGCGCCTCTGGTTGTTAGATGCGGAGATACGTCTGTGTCGCCGACAACTACAAGGGTGGGTGTCTTCATGGTACTGAAATTGGAGTATTTGAAAAATGAAAAGTTTGACGCAAAAGCACTCAAATCCTTGCCCCCATTCCCGTTCCCAGGCGGTGTTAACAAAAGACCGGCGCGGATACAGGGTTCATACATATCCACACTCCCCTCTGGGAAATCGAGCTGTTGACCTAGAAGAACACTTGCTGTTTGCCCACCCATTGAGTGCCCGGCTACTGCGACGCGGGTCCAATCCAATCTCCCTTTGAACATCGGCGCTAAGTCTTCGATTTCGGAGGCCTGGCCGAGGATGGTTTTCATATCCTCAACCCTCTCCCTCCAAAATAACGGCGCGCCTTCTGTTTCTGGCGGAAAACTTAAAGTCTTGGATGATAGATGTGTGGGTTGGATAACAGCGAATCCATGCGCGGCCCAGAAGTTTACTAGGGGGCCGTAGCCGTTTAGGGAGGAGAGGTTGTTGGATTGGCCGTGGCCATGGGAGAGGAGTATTATAGGGAGGGAGGTGCCGGTGCTGGGAGCGGAGAGCTTGAGTTGGAGGGGGACGAGGCGGGTGGGTGTTGTGAGGGTTAGGGGGGAGAGTGTGAGGACGGGTGTTGGTGAGGGGACGGGGAGTTTTGAGGCGAGGCCTTGGAGGGCGTGGTAGAATTGAGGGGTTTTTGTGGTTGCCATTGTTGGTGTTGTTTTTGGGGGTTGGATTTTAGGAGGATAAGGAGATAATTGAGGTGGTGTGTTGTTTTGATGTGGTGTGGCCGTCTTTGGGGATGAGCAATTGCAATGGTTTTTTCGAGAAAGGTAGAAAGCGAACTTCAATGGTTTTATATATCTTTCAATGAATAGAGCTACTAGTCTCAAAAGGAGGGTACTCGCGATGATGAGGATACTCTTTTGTGTTGTAGATCCATATGTTTGAGATGTACTAGTCTCGATTGGGAGAAACTCGCGACGACGAAGCGATGTTTTCGGAGAAAAAACCGGAGCTATCGGATTTATATAATAAACTGGATATTTCTCTAATGTTAACGGTTCAGCCATTGTTTTCGGTGTTCTCTTGGACAATCGTAGCGATTGTCTTGGGATATTTAGGAGAATAAAGAGATTAGGTTTCTGATTCTTAACTCTCTGGAAACGCACTTTCAATCCTGGGCTACTATGGACAAAAATTCAGAAAAATGACTGAATCTCTTACGTTATTTCTTATTTATTGCAAACCAGCCTTGTTTCTCTCCATCTAAATTTTGAAAGAGAAAGGTCACGTTTTCCTATAAATAGCCCAACCCACATCACTGGTTACACAAGATCTCAACCGCGATGTTATCCATCGATAAGGCTGTAGGCAACATGGAAAATTTTCTCTATTCATAATGAAGAAAATCATCCACCGATTTACACTACTCGCGCTATCGCAACTTCACCATGTTTAACTACTCCTACAACACATCCGAAAGCCCAGTCCTCCGTCGCTCCTCCTCTAGAGATGCCAACTACGGAAGCGGAAGCGAACCCGACGAACCATCTCGGAATCGAAGATACCGTGTGCCTGATAATGGTCTTTCTCCTTCTCACTCTTACTTTATCCTTGATTAAAAAATTATATTTAGGTGACAAATACCGGACTGGTACAACTTCAAAAAGCCGCCGAGTTGAAGTATACAGCAGCCATTCCAGCCCCTACGACAAAGACGCTCCACGGAGCTCAGACTACAAACCACCGCGAGAGTCGCGAGACTCAAAGTACAGTACAAATCACCGACACAGTGGGTTATCTAAAAAGGGGAATTCGTCAAAGCAAGCAGAAAGCACCAAACTTGAATACCCAAGTAGCTGGTCGGACTGGGAGCGAGATGATGAGAAGCAAAGATACGTATCATATCGCCTTACAGCCCCTGGTATGGTGCTTCTTTCTCCCGAGTACAGTAGGACTCCAGCTGATATCTTTGTCCAGGGCAATACGAATACGATTACAGGTACTATAATCAGAAGGAAGGGGAGAACAGCCACTCGAGGGTTTATCCCCACCACAAGACTCAAAT
Organism: Calycina herbarum; assembly: GCA_001414485.1. NCBI lineage: Eukaryota > Fungi > Ascomycota > Leotiomycetes > Helotiales > Pezizellaceae > Calycina > Calycina herbarum. Next base: position 12,026 of record LLEY01000200.1, on the reverse strand, counting down.
ACCTTATATTCCCAGCTCGAGTTATAGTGCCAACACTGGCTACGGTTCTACTAATTACCTTAGCACGAGTACTTATGGCATGACAGCCCGACCAACACTTTCCACCCAACAAACAAGCATCCTAGAGGAACCACTTTCCCAGAATGAATATAACCATCCAGGTCCCCCGGGGGGGTTTGATTACCTTAGTAAATCTGTCAAAGCACCAGCAAGTAAGAGCTTTACTCTATCTACCCCTTTCTTTTGATGTTCTAGAAAAATTACATTCATTCTTTAGGATATTCAGAAGAAGATAGATCTCGGGCTTGATTATGCTCCAAAAGGTTTCAGAGAATGAAAGTAATTACTCTAGACTACTTGACACATTACTTACAAAAGCAGTTGTACCTAGAGAAAATCCCGACTCTCCTACGGGTAAGTCACCTTTTTTGGTAAACTTTTCATCCATTGTTAAATCGGTATACATGTTTGAGACAGTGAACGAAACGCCTTTATTCTCCTCACGTAAAGTTTCTCTCAAACCAGAGCACAGGCTAATAAAGAAAAAGAATACAAGGTCCACCATCAAGATGCATTTAAGGCCGGCAAGGTATTTTTGACACTAGCTTAGCGACTCGGCTATCGGCTGTGCTAACCATCTTAGGTTTTAATGCTTAATTGGGTTGAACCACCGAAGAGTAAAAAAAACAATACGGTCATGAATAAGAGTATCGACGATGATATTATCGAGGACGACGCGGATGAGGATAACAGGAGCGTACGCACTGATATCACGAGCGAGTCTAATAGCGACACAGAAGAATATGAGAAAGTTCGTCGTTTCTTCATAATCAAAGCCTTTAAGGGACATTGTCTATGTTCGTAAGTCATTCTTTTGCTTGCTCTTTTTTATTGTTTGACCACTACTAAATAGAACAAACAGGCCAATTCAAACCTACCATGGCCAAGGCGTAAAAAGATTAGGAGTTCACCCGGGCAACCATGCAATACTATATTCAGAAGACCCGCCAATTTACCTTCCCGGAGAAGAAGAAATGTTGACCCGACCCCCTATACGGATAGTTCCTTCGAGACCAGATATCAAGCTGAATCCCATCTCTCGACTAAATTATGCAAAGCTCTACACCATCGAGTTCAACGTGATGGTTAGATTCATTGGCGAAATCCATAAGAACAGCTGGTATGATGTCACCGCGGCTTTTAACGATATTCATAGACCGACAGAAGCGTACGAAGGAGCTCAATTGAACAATTTAGATCCAATTGACAACCCCTCCTACTCTCTCCCTAATTTTTCCTCCGTCCGCCAAAATATTGGGACTTCGAACCTTGCGTTCAACACCACAACTAAAACAGAGCCAGAGAAACCGAGAGATAACAAGCAACTTGAGATCGGATTTGAAGAAGACATGAAGGACTCGGATGAACCAAAGCTCACGCAGAAACAAAAGAGCGGAGAAAATTCTCTTGAAACCACGCCTGAGATTCTCAAGAGAGGGGCTAATGAGACCACTGATGCCAGAGTCACCAGGACTGAGAAGGAGAACTTTCGATGGAACAATCCTCCAGACCTTCCTACGTTTCAGGGAGCACTTCTTGCATCCGAGAGCTCAAATAGCACTGGCTCCAACAGTGAAAATGGGGACATAAGCTTATTTGACCAGTCGGACCAAGGAATCCTCTCATCTAAAACAGACCCATCAATCAAGGACAATACTTCGCTGGGAGAACAGGGAAGGGCTTCTCGAAAGATCCCAGCCGACGAGGACGATATTGATGGCAGATCAATTGCTTCAGCTGAAGATGACATTAACTCTCAATCAGCCAGAGTCATAACAGCAGAAACTGTTGCAGCGGAACAGCAACTGGGACTGAAGCTGGCACACAAGGAGGAGCTGAAACCCCTGTTCGAAAGGGCAATACATGGTCGGTTCAAGAACGGAAGAGAGGGGTTTGTCAAAAACATACACAGACTTCTTAAATGGTATCACATAGATCTCTATCATGCCGCACGAACAAACTTGGAAACATCATCTGCGGAGTTAATCCGAAGTCGAGGTGGCAGATTGAGAATTGCGCGCCACATCTCGGATATTATTTCCCCCACTGAGGAAGTGAATCTCGAACTCCGGATAAAAAACATCGAGAAGGGAGATTTTCTGAGAAACTGGCTTGAGGGAAACCAGGCGTTTGAGCAAGGGACACTTCCTGTTGATGTTTTGGAGGTTTCGAGTGATTCAGACAGTGACGACGATGGAAAAACGCCTCAAACAATCACTAAATTTGAGATGGTAGAAACATTCATGCTTGAAGGAAAATCCTTTCAAAGACTGTTGACGAGACTTCAAATGTGGTTACTACCCACCTCTCTTTCTTCATTGAACCGGGTTCTCTTGACAATCCCTTCCAACGACATAACATTATCGAAAAACAACGATTATTCAGTCTCAAACTTGTTTAAGATATTGATAGAGAGTATAACGGAAGACGATTGGCACTGGTGGCCTCTGCGACGGAAAATGCGAATGCTGAAAAGGGGCGAGACACGTATAAACTGGAAATGTGTAAGAGAACTTGTTTATAACTAATTTTTATTGACAAGCTAACGTACCCCAAAAGCATTGTAGTACACCTTTATGGGCTGAGATAACAGACCCCCAAGCCGACATTTATAGATCGGTATTATTGCAGTCACCACAAAAAAACAAGAACCTTTTGGAAAACTATCATTTATGTGCCACCAGACGTTACAAGCCCCTCAGGACTCCGCTTTGGACATGGATTCGGCAGCTTGCTGGGTTGAGTGGTGTTCAAAACTCTGGATCTAGCCCTTCTAATGCCACAGTAGCCATTGCACCAGCAGGAGGCTCCCAAGCTCAAATGAATTCCCAGGGGACAAAACACAATTCTCCTACTGGGAGCAACACTAGGCGGCCCAACCCTCGTTTCCCGCCGACCACTGGTTCGAATTCAGTTACCGTCAACGCCTCCACTGGAGTAACTGACCTCTTCGTACTATTTGGAGTGAGGGGACCTCGACTTAGCCTTGAACTTGAGCAAATAGATGTATCTCAACACCAAGATAGCGAAGGCGCAGACGAATCATTTTTCAATGACGTGAGAGCACACCACAGCAGACTTCGAGGATGGTTTAGGTACTGGCTTTCAATTTGGCAATTGAAATATTGCGATTTCGTTGAGGTGTGCATTTCCTTCGTCTTGCGGTGTAGAAACTGGTAACTTACCAAGACCTTATAGTTCAAAAAGAGACAAGCCAACCGAGTCTTTTTCCAAAGAGAGGGTCTCCCTGAGAAGCGAGAACCATATGAATACACTCCAAAACCACCCGATACCGAAATCCCGCCCATCAGCCCACACGAATTTGAATTTGCTCTCCGTCCCCAATGTAGTCCGTATTGTTTACGATCTCCATTCCACGACTGCGTGGAGTGGCGGAGAGGAGATAAATCTCTAAAGCGTATCCCCAAACGCAGATCTGCGTTATTACTCGAAGTGGATGAAGAGGAAAGGGCGTGGGGGATACAGGCTCATTACACACCGCATGCTTTGATTGTGGTAATGTATCATGTATTGATGTTTGTAGGCCCATTTACATGTTGGGGATTGTGGCAGAGAAAGCACCCCGGCGACCTTCAAAATGCTTCAGTACCCTTCACTGTGGCTGCAGCATTGGTTACTATTTTTTGGAGCTCTTTTAGTTTCATAGAGAAAGCTTCTAAGACTTGATTGGTAGGGGTATCTATCATACTCTCAGTAAACAGTTTCCTTAAGAATGGATAAATTACATCGACCGTTTGATCAAGCATTGGGATCACCCTCTCGCTTGTTCACACGATATGTGATTATAAATTAAAAGAACCTTGGACTTTGAGCTTATATAATATTTACATTTACATAACATTAATGAGAATGAGAATGAGAATGACGTTTTCTATTTCTGGAAGAAGTACTCACTAGCTCTATTTTGTATTCATATTTCTGACTATTGCTACACTTCTCGTAGAGACAATGCTTGCCGGTGCCTTATGCTAAATCAGTACGATTATGTTTGACTGAATTTTACCCAAAGCTCATCACAACTAGACACTGCTACCTAACAGAGGGGAGGAACATTTCGAATACGAGAAAGAGGACTTTAGTTGACACTGTCTTAGGACTCTATAGGAGGATCATCCCGCCATATCACTTAGCCCTCCAAACATCACCCCTACTCTTGCTTTTGGGTTTGTAGTTATAACAATCACATGTTACCAAAGTCTTTTACATAAATTTACTTCATCAGGCACATATTCCCGTATTGTCAGAAGTTCCTACGACAATCTTACTATATCATTCTCACAGCTCCTGGGGTTGACCAACTAAGGTTTGGAAGGAGAAACTTGTTCTCACAACCAAAACTAACCAATGAGCTGTTGAAAATACATGCAAGCGTTTACTGGAAGTGTGTTGTGTATTGAGTTTCATGTGACTATCTATTGCAGCCGTCAGCGACAGTTGTTTTGCATACATGTTCGCCCGACACAGTTACACAACAGAGCCTCACATCCAGTAACTTGTAAGAACATCCAATCGAGACACAATTTCCACACCGAGTTCCTACTTGGTTTGAATTTGCATCTTTCTTAGAGTTGTGGCAGAAATTACTGGATGAAAGAGAGGCCAAGGAGCAATAGAAAAGCCTTACAAGCGTACAGGTATTCCTCTGGCTTACAGAAGAGAAGGTCATAAAACCCCATGGTAGGGGAGAAAGGGGAGCAAAGAGATTTGCTTGAATCCTCTGAATTGATCAACCAATTCTATATCGTCCTTTTGAAGCTCTCGTTCAGTTCACGCTTCGCAATTGGCTAAAATGCCGGATCGGGGTGGATAGGGGGCACGACTTACCGAGGCTTTTAATGGATTGCTCCGCTCCATCATCCGTTATGTCTTCCTGCCAATCCTGCGCAATAAACGTAGACAACTTCTCTATCGTTCCCCCTACCACTACGAGCCTCTATTCCCTGACATGTCTATAAGATATCTCGTCCTTTGGCCATCTCCCAACCATGACGATCCCCTTATCTGTACGCTCCATAATACACCGCTCGCTTCTGTCCCACGCTTTGAAGCGATATCGTATGTGTGGGGTAGCAACCAGAAGGTTGCGCGGATATCCTGCTTTGACAGAGACAACCAGATAATTTCAAGTCTCGAGACTGTCCTCCGACATCTTCGGTTAGCGGACAAAGAAAGAACTCACTGGGCGGATTCGATATGGATAAATCAGGAAGACCGCAAGGAGCAAGGAAACCAAGTGGCACTTATGGGCGATATATACAGAGCAGCGACTAGAATGCTTGCATATCTTGGAAAAGATCCCGACGGACACGGACAGAATGTTGCTTCTCTTGTTGCAGATATAAATAAGCTTATTGCAACTCAATTAGAGGATTATGCCGACCACGATTCAATTCCAGCACTAATTTCACCTGATTCATTATCGAAGGACCAAAGATGGCCATCTGTCACAACAATGTATCAAAGTGCGTGGTTCACCCGCGTTTGGGTGATTCAAGAAGCAGCTCTCGCCCGAGAGGGCGTGATAATCTGGGGCCACACAGAAATTCCTTGGGCTGGTATTTGCGAACTCCAACATTGGCTATTGACGAAAGCGAAGCGGGTGTGGTTTGAGAATAGGCTCTTCCTCAATGATCTCCACAGGCCCGGCTATTGGATGGAAAGTGAACCGGTCCCCAATTTTGTGGAAGTTCTCGCAAGGAAAATAACTGGGGTGTACTGACGAACGAGATCGAATATATGCATTCTTGGGATCCCCGAAGGCGCAATGAGGCGAAGACGACAAGATTATTGTGCGATCTGACTATGAGAAAAAGTTTAAGGAAGTGTAGTTGGATTTCGGTATGGAATGGCTGAGGAAGACAAAAGACTTATGTCTTCTATCAGCTGTCGAACACAGATTAGACGCTTTGGATGACTCCTTGCCTTTTTGGGTTCCAAGATGGGATTTCCCTCTTGCGAACGATTATTTGGGTCTCTACTATCCAGGGTTTGATGCTTCCAAAGGCTGTGTCAAAATTGCACCAGAATTTACTATCAACGCGGGGTTAAGAGTTCGCGGTCTGATTTTCGACAACATTCATTTCCGATCTGAAATTTTCTCAAACCCAATTTCACTCTCGGACAATCAGACCAGCCTTATCCTTTCTATTTGGAATCGCCTGGTGGGAGCGACTACAAACCAACTGTGTGCCATCTGGAAGCTCCTGTCCCACCAAAAGTTACCTTTCGCCTATAACGGCTTTTGCAAAATCAATTTCCCGTCAGTTAGACCCAGAATTGACATCAAAAATCCATCCTGATGAAGCAGCGTTCGGTTTCGGGCTTTGCCACCAAAGTTCTTGTTTCAAAGACATAGATATGGTCTCCTTAGAAAGGGACGAGCAAGGCGGTGATATCAAGGCTTTCCTGTCTTCAGTTGACGTTTGGGCAACAGCAAGAAGGTTTATAATTACTAAGAAAGGTCATTATGGGCTGGCGCCGCAGGCAGTACAGCAAGGTGACATGTGTTGTATTATTTACGGTATGTGTGTGCCTGTAGTTTTGAGGAAAATAGTAGGGGACCGTCGTTACAAATTTGTTGGAGAGGCGTTTATGCTTGGTTTGATGAATGGTGAGGTTATTGAGAATATTAAAAAGTGGGGTCTGGAAGAACAGGAAGTGACTCTTTGTTGAGGAAATCGCCTCTCATATAATAGCTCCCTACGCCTATATTTCCACTGTCTTCTTGAAATTGCAGCTCATGTTGCAGAAACTCGCTTCATTCGTGTCAAATTTATTGTCAAACTTCTATCAAAAATCCCACGAAGAATACTCCAATTTCCTACACCCAAAAAACATATGGTTACACCGAACTGGCGATCTGACTTCAGACAAACTTAGAATCAAGAAGAACCCAGCTCAACAAAAGTGTCCAAGTACAAGTTTTTATATTTTTATATACATCTACTCCCCCCTCTTTCACTTCGCAGAATAAGTAGAGTCAATCTCTCCCCACTTAATCTGACTAAAAGTAACAGCAGGATCCGGCTGTACCTGAACAATCACCTTGGGATCTCCCTCGGTCGCGTTACAAGGTCCAGTATTCCCACTATCAAGCCAATTCATGAATCCCCCAACATCCCACCAAACACTAAAAATGAGAACCATTCCTCGGCTAAGTGCACCACCCATACCCTCAACTCCACCGAGTGGCATGAATCTTCCTCCTCCTGGTCGAGAGCAATATTCGGTGTTTATTTCGTCAAATAAAGCAGTTCCTGTGATGTTTACTACTGCGTTTTGGATTACCTTTCCATCTTGGACGTAGAGTCTACGAATTGCGGTCATTTTTCCGGATGCGTCGGCTGGGAATTGTGTTACGACTGTGAAAGGCCGAGTAGTGTCGACGGTGAGCTTGGGACCGTAGTAGTCTTTATTTCCGACACCGTATGGGTTGTAGGAGCATCCCCATTGATCACATACTCCGTCGAACGAGCATTCGGCTCCGGTACATCTATATAGTGAGGTTTGGTTGCAAGTATGTGGAGCAATTGAAGTGGCCATCTGCAGTTATGTTAGCATGCTGCAAAGATTGGGGATTTTGAGGGTTTAATTACAGCATTCGCTTCCCAAATATCCATTTCGTTGCAACAGGCACCTTGAGCTTTGATATTTGCCTACGTAAATAATTAGCTTTTGCCATTCCTTTCGGGGAGCGGGATTGAGTACCTCTCCATTGACAAATGGATACACATAGCATTGCGCATCGCAATACCCCGACCCAATAGCAGCACCAGCAGTATTTATTTCAGACTTCCCACCATCTGCTTCCATCTCGGATAGATACAAAGCCCCATTCATACCACAAGGAAGTTTGCTGTTGTCCACATCGAACGTAAACTCTCTTCCGGTAAGTTTCAGCATTTCGTAATTGACTCCCACCTCATCCAGGAGATAAACTCGAGGAGAAACACTATTTCCATCCTTGAGTTGATTCAGGAACAATGATCCTCCCTCGGTTTTCACTCCATATTTGGTATAATCCGTGATCCCATCGACAATGCAGTTCTGAGCACATGTTTTCTCGTCGGGGCAAACTGTGGTATTCGGACCGCTTCCCCAGTTTCCACAATTCAAACTTGGATTATCTTTCTGGTAAAGAGGGTGGGTGAGTTGATCGAGAACAATCTGTGAAGTTTTCGATACGCATCCGCCGGCTTTCGTGCATTCATAGGTGGTGAGTTTTGGGTGAACCTCTGGAGTCACCGTGCTAAGGGTTTGAGCAGCGGTCAAAGTCAAAAGTACCGACGAGAGAAAAATAATAGAGGAAGCCATAATTGCAAGAGTTGAGTACTGAAACTTCAAAAAGCGACAGAGAAAAACAACGAGGGGTAATTTCCGTCTTGTACCTGCGGAAATATGGACCTACTACGTCGTCCAAGCCGGACATGCTTCCTCCGACAATGTAATTTTCTTTGCCTTTCCTATCCACGAGATATTGCGGCCCGCAGTCCCCTTATCATCTCGTTAGGAACCAAAAATTTGTTAACTCACCCGGAAGTAAAGTGATGTTCAAAGGCTGAAAACTGGGGGAGGGGCTAGTTTTTGTGGGTTTCGCGGGGATCACGGCGGGGCGGGAAGCGGGAAAATACATTATCCAGAATAGGACATGGACAGGGGATAGTAAAGAACGGGAGTTCGATTAGTGGTAAGTTTCATTTTATCGTCTTGCTCTTTTGGTCTTGTTTGGTTTTGCTATGCCATTTCCGATTATCCCGAATTGAAGGAGTCCGTTTACTATACACAAGTCTTTTGGTGTTTGTATAAGCGTTTCGATTACTAGTCTAGGTACACCGAATTTCCAGGGAATATATGAAACAGTCCGCGAATCAGCTGTCAAGTAGAATTGATCAGATTAGTAGGGTTATCCTCCAATCTACTCTCAACTACAATCTGAGGAGTTCTGAGGAGCTTTGAATTTTTTAAGCTATTTCGCCTCAAGGAGTTGCTCCACGAGTGGAATGTCTTCTTGTTCCTCAACTATGAACTTTTCCTTCGTGGTCTATTTGTTTCACAACTGAAGATTTTGCTGTGTCTTGGCCTGAAGAGATCCGTAAGGAGTTGCGAGGGAGATGCATACTTCATTACACAAGTGACAAAAACAACTTCAATTGAGGTTGTTGTTTAAAAAAGAACCATACCCAAAGTATTTCATGAAATCATTGATCTATTCAAAAATCAAGACGCTCCACTATCCAGTCAAGTCAATTTAGCTACCACCAAAATTCAACGCCAACACAATGCAACCGGTCACCATTCCAGAATTCTGTTTACTACCATCAACGCGGGCAACTGATCCTACACTACTCTCTCATCATCAACCTCCCGATCTCAATAACCACCCCTCCCTCCGCCTCTACCACCTCCCCTCCCTCCTGCACTTGCACCCCCACCTCCCCTCCCCCTCCAAACCTCGCCCTTTTGCTTCTTCGGGAAATTCGGAAAGAAACTTCTCCCCGCCATACCAGGAACCACAGGTTTAACCCCAAAAGTCTCAATCCCAGGTTCAGCCCTCACTCTCAACGCCAAAGCTTCGATCGGTTTCAAAGGCATACACGAATACCCCTTCTCCACACTATCCCTACAACACTGCTTCAAAAACCCCGACATCACATCCTCAGCAGGAACCGGAACACCCATTCTCGTATAGAAATCGGCCCAATTATCAATTTGATGGATAGCTTTTATCGAGTCCGCAAGGTGTTTCGTTGATCCCGATGGTGGTGCTCCATGCCGGTCAAAAGCTTCGTCGCGGAGGACGTGGATAGTTTTACGGGGTTGACCTCCTGCGGTGCTACGGAAGAGGTTGAGAAACATGAGGAGACGGTAGGAGGTACGGCTTGCTTCGAAGGTTTCGCGGAGTCGGTAATGAGAGAGCTCGTCCGGTTCGTAGTAAGCTAGTTCCGGCTTATTCGCACCTTTTTGATCCAGCATCCAGACCACGTTTCGAGTGATGGATTCTTTGATGATATATTCGAGGATAGACTGACTGATCTCAATATCACTGATCAAAACAGCCACTAAAAGATTTCCTAAATTCGGAACCTCAGCCTTCGAAGTTCCGCCATTGACGAACTTTTGCAAACTCTCATTTGCATCGCGGACAATGGTTGGATCCTCGGTAGCGAGACATAAAAGCAGATGAAAGAGATGGAAATACGATTCAATCGCTTTCTCTGATGCATGTACCAGTCCACTCTCTGGTTTGCTACCCCTCCAGTATTCCTGACGCTTGGTGAGGTTCTCAGCCTGTTGATTGAGTTTCACCACGACGTCGTTCATGAAGTGGTAAATCACCTGCACGGGAGGTACGTCTCCCAAACTTGCTCTTGCAGAGATCCTCTCCAAGCTATCCTTCACATCTCCAGACTTCGAGACTCGTAGCCAATGTGCATGAGATATTGGCACGGGTAACCATTCCTCGAAAGGAACTCCTTGAACAGACTTCCGGATGCGATGAGTTTTATACCCATTTTCAGAGAGAAGATCGAACTCAGACTCTATCGGTTTCTTCACCCTTCCCGATCCGAAAGCAACTCCAACACCAAGGTTGACCTCGTGGAAATCCTTCTTGAGACAGAAGCAAACCAGGGAACGTGTACGGAGGACATCGAAGGTGCTCATGACTAATGCAATTTTGGACCAAGCTTGAGCAAAAAGCATGAGGTTTTCTGTTTCGAGCTCGTTGCAGATCAAGAGAAGTATCTCATCGGGCAATTCGGCGTCCTGAATCCCGTGGAATTGCTTTTTTGGAGGCGAAGATTTTGATTTCGAAAGAACCCTCTTCAACTGCATTTTCCCTGGCACTCCCCGAAGCGCTTTGATCGGTGAGGAGGCAACTGCTCGTATGCTAGACCGACGGCGGGGTTTCTGTGGCTTCAAAGGGTCACTCTCGGTCTCCTGGGAGACCGCAGGAAAGTTATCCTCCATATCCACATCCTCGTCTTTTTTCCCACACCCGCACTTCTCGCATTCATACTGCCCCATCGATCGATGCATATCCCGATAATTCCTCAAATCAACCGACCGCCCACCACCAACCTGCTCAAGCCTCTCACTACTAAAGAAACTCAGAAGTTGAATAGCAATAGCCTTCAAAGTATACGCGCTCGTCCATCCCTCATCCGTATTCAACATCGAAGCGCATATATACTCCCCAAAGATATTTGGATGTTTGATAGCAGAATCCATCTTGATTTTCGGCGCTTTGAGAGGGTAGTCGTGTGGAAACTTGACCGTCATGTGGATCTTGCCATAGCCGTCGACGTCGAGGACCAAGCAGGCCTCATTGAGATCCGAGTCTCTGATGTGGAGTGTGATGTTGGGGTAGGGGTATTGTTGAAGTTCGGCGATGTCGAGTAGAAGTCGTTGACGGAGATTCATTCTCGAAGGGGAGTATTTTGTTTTTCTGGCTGAAGGGGTTTGAGGTGCTGACCCCGCCTGGGAGTATGGGTCGGCCATCTTATGGAAGTTGGCAAGACAAAGAAGTTTGTTTGAGATTCGGGGGGCTGCAGGAGACGAAGTTCTTTAATAGTTGACATCGAGTCACATTGAGCGGAAGACTGTCAGCCTCATTTCGGTCAGTGAGTCACGCCTACTGGAATAGAAGCCAATAGGTAGTTAGTAAAGATGGTGTGAAGAAGGGTTGGCAATACATCAACTCACTTGAATCTATAATGTATAGTTATTTATTATCGATGATGTGGTAACGTGTATGTATAGCGAACCGACCAAACAAGCGAACCGGCCAACTGAAAACACACCTAAAATCGCGATTTTGACATTTTAATATCTCTACGAACTATTAATCAAAAGTTTTAAAATTAAAACTTTGATTTCATTACTATATATATATTTAGAATTCTAAGTTTCAGACGTTATATGATTTTACTTAGCGATTCGCTTAA